>BLSH010177154.1:231318-265448 GCA_018402905.1 Glandirana rugosa | reverse complement strand
CATAGTTAACCCTTAGAGCGCCCCCTGCAGGTTAACCCCTTCACTGCCAATGGCATTTACACAGTAATCAGTGCATTTTTATAGCTGTATACATGCCAATGGTCCCAAAAAAGTGTCAAAATGTTCCGACATGTCCGCTGAAATATCGCAGTACCGCTAAAAATCGCAGATCACCGCCATTATTAGTAAAAAATAAAAACCCCAAAAATGAATTCTCATCATCCGTAAACGCGACCACTTTTGCGCAAACCAATCAATAAACGCCGATTGCGATTTTTTTTATCGCAAATATGATGAAGAATATAAATCGGCCAAAAACGGTGAAAAAAATGTTTTTTTATATTTTTTTTTTGGATTTGTATTTTAGCAAAAAGTAAGAAATTTGTTTTTTTTTTTGCAAAATTGTCGCTCTTCTTTTGTTCATAGCGGCGATCAGAAATGACGCAGAGGCGATCAAATACCACCAAAAGAAAGAAAAAAGGACGCAAATTTCGTTTGGGTACAACGTTGCACGACCGCGCAATTGTCAGTTAAAGCGACGCAGTGCCAAATCGCAAAAAGGGCTCCGGTCCTAAAGCTGGAAATCCTTCCGGTCCTTAAGTGGTTAAAGTGAACATATAATGAAAAAAATGTGCTTATCTTCTATTGCAGGCATTTCCAGATCCCTGCACCCAGGTTTGTTCCTCTGAGATCCCTGAATAGAATGATGCTTAAGGCCTCATACACACGGGAGTATCTTTAAAAATAAACAAAACGTTGGGCCCGACGTCAAGGAAAAAAAAATCAGCATTTTTCGGCGTTATGCATTGGCGTTAGTGAGCGTAAGTGAGCGTCAGCGTCAATAGGCGTTTTTAAAAAAAAAAAAATCATCCGTCTGCTATTTTTCAACCTAAAAACGTTGGCGTCAAAAAACCCCAGGAAAACGCGGGTACAATATTAGTTGGCGTTTGTTGGCGTTAGTTGGCGTTTGTTTGCGTTTTGCGGCGTCGGCTTCAACAAATGATAAAACGTTACAGCCTCAGAACGCGATGGCTGTGGGTTCTACTTTCAGCTCACTAACGCCGACGCCATCTACAGCTCAATAACGCTGACGTTTTTATGGGGCCATTGACTAACATGGAGAGCTGCAAAAGACGCCAGAAAACGCCGGCGTCAAAAAACATTTGTGCATATGAGGCCTAAAAGTTGAAACAGCACCCAGCTTCTGTGGCTGTTGATTCTCATCCACCCCCACTAACTCCCATTCTGAAGTGCTGCTGCCTGCTGCATTATTGTGATGAGTGGCGCCACTAACATAGAGTGAGTGAGCCCAGAACTGGTGAGCCAAAGTCAGCAACCATGGAAGCTGATCCCTGTTTTTACATTAGAGTTCCTCTCAATAGCAAAATCATGGGGCTTTCAGACCTATTATCTGCACATCTGACAGTGCCTGTATTGTAAGACTAAAGCCTCGTACACACGGTAGGACAATCGTATACAACAGGTCGTATGAACGTCCGTTGTATGCGAAATCGATCGTTCGTATGCGCGATTAGAACAGCCGACATACGACGGTCGTATAAGGGGAGTTGTATGAGCAGACTAGAAAACTTGGTTGTACTAACAAGCGGTCATACGACCGTTGTATCATGTGTACAGAGCAGTTGGTACAACAAGTTGTATTGTGCAAAACACGCATGCTCTGAAGTCAGGAACGGCCGGATGCTAATTACATGCACCTGAACGTTCTTTCTGTGCTCGTACGATCGTGTAGTGCAGTCAGTATGCAAGTTACATTATCCAACATACGATTTGAGATGATCGTACGTATGATCGTCGTCCCGTGTGTACGAGGCATAAGACTGGGATGTCATTATAGTTCATGTGCGTGTAAATGCAGGTGTCCCAATACTTTTGACAATATAGTGTATCTTGAAATGCAGTGCCCTTGGAAAGATACTATACCCTGTGTACATTATGGCTTCTGTACTGAATAAGAAACTGTACGCACACTAATATAGCTTCTGAAGAATAACATAACATATCTTATCCTGATTCTGGTGACCAAGCTCTGCTGTAAGTCTTCTGAGTGCTGTGAGCCTGGTCACAAATCCACCCACTTCAGCATTGCAAGTTCACAGTTACATAGAGTGAGTGAGCCCAGAGTTGGTGAGCCAAAGTCAGCAACCATGGAAGCTGATCCCTGTTTTTATATTAGAGCTCCTCACAATTCCAAAATCATGGGCTTTTAGACCTATTATCTGCACATCTGACAGTGCCTGTATTGTAAGTATGATTTTATTTATTTATATATGTACTTGATATTTGCTTGCTTTAAAATGGGTATATAAATATCATCTTACCTGTACAAAAACTGAAGTAATTATTTTCTGCTTAACTTAGAAATTTAGAAATGGAGACCAGTCCCCTGCTGGTCTCCAGCGGACAAGAAAAATGGACTATCTCGGTACCAATTTGAACAGGATACACAAAAGGTTATGTAAAATTCAGTTTTTATTTATACATAAGGATTAAAACAGGATATCCAAATACAAAAAGAGACATACTGAACAAAGTTCATACCAAGGTAATATTAAAATCCAAACTATCAATACATGTGGGTCACTAGTACTTAATGTACTCCAATAGGGAGACAAGAGGTATAGTGGGTCCTCACAAACCATGTATTCCTCAACATGTTTCACGGAACTCTGCCGCTTCATCAGGAGGATAGTATCTGAAATGGAATAATGGGGTGTACATAGTAATCAAAGGAAACATAGACAAAAATAGTATACAATATCACAAACTTTGCATAGGGGAAAGAGAGGAAACACTGCCACTTACCAATAGACCAACACACAGCCCGGATCGAGGCACTGTCAACGTTCCTCTACAGCAGATGTGGGGGACATGTACAAGTGGATGGATGATACTTCTATAGTAGAAAGTATAATAATACATGTAAATATGGGCCTGTGTGAAATAAAGAAAAGAAAGAAGAGCAAGAACACAAAGGGAAGAATAAAAATGAGGTGGGGGGAGGGGAGGGAAGGGGGAAGGGAAGGAAGAGAAGGGGGGAAAAGGGGAAGAACGGAAGAAAGGGGGGGGGGAGAGGGGGAGGCAAAAGAGAAAGGGGGGGAACAAAACAAGGGGGAAAAAGAAGGGAAATGGGGAAGGGAAAAGGGAAGGGGGAGGGGGAGGAGGGGAAAAAAGGAGGGGGGGGGGAAACAGGGGAGGGAGGGAGAGAGGGAAAAGGAAAGGGAAAGGAGAAATTTGGAGGACAGGAAGTGGGGGGGTTGGGGGGAAAAAGGGGGAAGAGGGAAGAAATGTGGGGAAGGAGGGAGCAGAGATAGGGTAAACAGTTGCTACTACATGCTTCTAGGTAACTAACCTTAGCTCACCAAAATACACTTGCATACGCCCAGAAGGGGAAAGAAAGGAGAGTAAAAGTGTACACTGGGCCTCTGCATGTTTCAAAACCAAGCGAGGCAACTGTGGAGTTAGACTGGAGCCACAGGGTGTCACACAGGGTATGGGGAACACAAAAGGGGATCACAATAGAATCAATATATATAATGCTGGACCAAAGTCCAGTAAGGAAAATAATCATGAGCCAATAAGCCCACACTGGATCATAGTAAGAGTAAATGTATAGCCTTTTTTTTCTGCTTTATAAGTGTTCACATAAACTGTTCTCAGCCGCATAAGAGGCTTAGAAAGATGAGGGTGGATTCTACATGGGAATGTGTCAGCAGGAGGCAGAGAAGGAGCAATACAATGATCTTCCCAATGAAGAGCTGTGCAGCAGCTACAGTACAGCACAAGTCTTGTGTGCACCCAGTACAGTCGCTGGGATGGATATGTTTCTATGCCTAGTCTGGGACTGGGGGACTAGCAGGATCACCAGGTATTTTAGATAAAGGAAAAAATACAAAGAGAACAGCATACCTTTTAACACAAATACATGGTACAACATACATATATCAGGTATATGAAATTTTGGGGTAACAGTGGAGGGTCATCCATAGAGGGTGCATGGGTGCCGCCCCCCCATCCATGCATCCAGCCCCCTGATCTACTTATCAGGGCGCCAGACTATGGATTCCAGTGGGTGGAAGTGATTTTTTGAAGCACGGGATTAGAGCCGGACGCTCTAATAGGTTTCAAAAAAGGGCATTCCCACCCAGTTGTATAACGATAAAGAATTCATTTTCGTTGCGAGACCTGTTTTACCGATTGGCCAAAGCGTCAGGCAATTCTATTGGATGCCTAGCACTTTGGAGGAACAGAGAGGAGACGCACAATGGAAGAGGCCGTGGGAGAAGTGGACACTGGAGCCGCTGCTCGCAGCCGAGGAGAGGAGGAGAGGACACCACAGCCCTAGATCGGATAGGTGCCTGACTGCCAGCAGCCCGAGGGGGGGTTGTCAGTTCCGCGCCGCGGGCCGCCCAGGGTGGGTGCTGTCAGTGCTGACCGGAAGGGGGGTGCTTGTTTGCCGCCCCCCAAAACAAAAACCCACCAGCTGCCACTGTCTTTAACCTCACCATAATAAATATCTAAATATGTGCTGTGCTTACCTGCCCCAAATCAATTGTTAAAACACAATCACTGTATCATCAAAAGTGCATATATCATAAATGCAAAACCACAAAAGGCTAACATTTATATGTGTATTAAATGGTGAACTAATGTACACAAACACATGAAAAGTATTAATTCATCTACCACTCTTGTGTGCGTTCACCTTCATGGGTTGACCTATAAGTTCCTCTTTTCAGCTGGGTAAAGCTATAAATTATGATGAATAGTGGCACTCACTTCATACAAGGATCTTAAACCAGATGCTGAGCTCAAAAGCAACAATAAAAATTCACAGTGCTGTCTTTATAATTAAAATTCATTTACTCAACAAGTTATTTCGCTCACATGTAGTATAAAAAAAACAGGCTTATTTCTATAAACTCAATCACTGACAGGTGAGCATTGTCAGTGCTCACACACAGCTCCATAGTCTCCCCTGGGCAGTGAAAAGAGCCCTCCCACCTGCTCAATCTCCTTACTTAGCTCTATCTATTACGTCACAGTTGACTTCTAACTCCTAATTCCTTATCTTGAACCCAACCACTCTGCGATCCCTTCTAATATGTTTGTATATTTACATTGTTATCGCCAAAATTATTGGCCAACATGAAGCCAGAACATTTTGGGAGGTTTGTGCCTCCATGTTCTGCCAGTAAAATATTTTACACTATTTGGGGCGTACATTGTCTCTGCATGTTGGGTCATGTGATATCATTGGAAGAGCTTTTAGAGTGGATGTGTAAGAGTGTCAGGGGTCTTGTAATGCAACTTACTCTAAAGTATCATTTACAGTTAACAAGGGTAATTGACACCATTTTCAAATCTTTAATCATCTGAAGGACCACCTGAATAACACCAAGTGGAGGTTCAGGAATGACAAGCAAAATTTTAAATTCCTATTAAATAGTATTGTTGCTTAGGATCACTGACCACAGTGTTTATTACAGTGCTTTAGAGATTTTATAATCAGAATGTCCACCTGGATCTTTGAGTCTTGTGGAGAGGTAATATGGAGCATAAGATTCCATGTGTATAACACTGAGCTCTGTACCTGGGCACATTTTTGGAGCATTTGTTAGCTTGTGTACACAAACACATGAGAACAATTTTTTTTTTCCCACTTTAATGATGGACAGCAACTTAAGCACATCTTTTACCCACTAAGGAGGTAGTAAACTTAAATAATTAGTTACGTAATGTCAATAGGTCAATGGTTAGAGAGTTGGGAGACTGAAGGAGAAACACTGTAAAGTGAGAAGGCCATAATTTAGGTTTGAGTAATATAGAAGAAAATGTTAAAAATACATTTTTTATTTCCCCTTCAGGAAAGGATTTTATTTAATAAATAAATGTGAAGGTGGATTGCACATCTGATCACAAATTACAGGACAGGATATGGAATGTCATTAACCACTTCAGCTCCGGAAGGATTTCCCATGTTAGGATCAGAGCACCTTTTGTGATTCGGCACTGCGTCATTTTAACTGACAATTGCGCGGCCGTGCAACACTGTACCGAAACAAAAATTGCGTCCTTTTTTCAACGCAAATAGAGCTTTCTTTTGGTGGTATTTGATCACCTCTGCGTCATTTCTGATCACCGCTATAAACAAAAAAAGCGACAATTTTGCAAACAAAACAATATTTCTTACTTTTTACTAAAATACATATCCAAAAAAAATTATATAAAAAAAAAACAAATTCATTCATCGATTTTGGCCGATTTATATTCTTCCTCATATTTTTGGTAAAAAAAAATCACAATCGGCATTTATTGATTGGTTTGCGCAAAAGTTGCCGCATTGACAAACCATGAGAATTAATTTCTGGCGTTTTTACCATTTTTTTTACTGGTAATGACAGCGATCTGCGATTTTTATTGGCACTTTGATTTTGGGGCGGACATGTCGGACATTTTTGACACATTTTTTGGGACCAATGACATTTATACAGCGATCATAAATTTAAATATCCACTGATTACTGTGTAAATGCCATTGGCAGCGAAGGGGTTAACCTGCAGGGGGAGATCTAGGGGTTTACTGTGTTCCCTGGGTGTGTTCTAACTGTGAGGGGGCTGGGCTGTCAGAGGCACCAGAGATCTAACTGATCCCGAGTACAGGGATCAGTAGATTTCTGACATGCTGTCTGACAGAGCGGGTAACCGCCATGTTTACATCGGCGGTTCCCCGTTTCTCTGTTTCTCTGCACTGTCAAGCAATCGCGGCTCGCTGGCGGAGATCGAGTCCGCCCGAGCCGCGGCCACAACTCTGCAGAGTGTGGCAGGTATGAGAGAGTGCCACCTGCAATGCGCTCTGTATCGTGAATCGGCGTCTTTAAATGGCAAGTGCGCAGTAGCGTGTGGGAGCGCTCCACCGGTGGCACTCTATCATGCCCGCTGCACTCTGCAGAGTTGTGGCTGCGGCTTGGGCGTACTCGATCTCCGCCAGCGGCCACAACTCTGCAGAGTGCGGCGGGCATGAGAGAGTGCCACCGGCAGCATGCTCCCGCGCGCTACTGCTCACGCGCGAGCCGCCGTTTAAAGACGCCGATTCGCTCTACAGAGCCACACTGCAGCAGTAAATGTACGCAAGCCATTCGGGAGCCAGTTAAACGAGTGAAGTTTACTAAAGTTTCTGACCTCTAAAGCTTGTTATTCAGATTGAGACTTTAAGAATGTAGTATATTTAATCACTTCAGCCCCGGAAGGATTTACCCCCTTCCTGGCCAGAGCACTTTTTGCGAATCGACACTGCGTCACTTTAACTGACAATTGCGCAGTCGTGCGATGTTGTACCCAAACAAAATTGACGTCCCACACATAGAGCTTTCTTTTGGTGGTATTTGATCACCTCTGCAGTTTTTATGTTTGCGCTATAAACAAAAAAAGAGTGACAATTTTGAAAAAAAAACAATATTTGTTACTTTTTGCTACAATACATATCCAAAAAAAAAAAAAAAAAAAGGCAATTTATTCATCAGTTTAGGCCGATATATATTCTTCTACATATCTGTGGTAAAAGAAATTGCAATAGGCGTATATTGATTGGTTTGCGCAAAAGTTGCCACGTTTACAAACCATGAGAATTAATTTATGGCATTTTTACTATTTTTTTTTTTTTACTAGTAATGGTGGCAATCTGTGATTTTTAGCAGGACTGTGATATTGCTGTGGACAGATCAGACATTTTTGACACTTTTTTGGGACCATTGACATTTATACAGCGATCAGAGCTAAAAATAGCCACTGATTACTGTATAAATGTCACTGGCAGGGAAGGGGTTAACCTGCAGGGGGCAATCAAGGGGTTAACTGTGTTCCCTCACTGTGTTCTAACTGTGTGGGGGCTAGGCTGGCAGGGGCATGACAGATCTAACTGATCCCGATGACAGGGATCAGTAGATCACTGTCATGCCACCTGACAGAGCGGGGAACCTCCGTGTTTACATTGGCGGTTCCTCGCTCTTCTTCTATATCAGGCAATTGCGGGTCGCTGGTGGACATCGAGTCCGCCTGGCCTGCGGCCACACTCAAGCAGCGCACCGGCACGCTCCCGCCCCCTAGCTGCGCTTGCGCTAATCACCATTTATAAACGGTGATTCGTGGTACGCTGACACAGTGCAGCAGTAAATGTACACAAGCCGGTCGGGAACTGGTTAAACTAATTTTAATTACTTTTTGTAAAAGGATTGGATGTGATTCGCTATAATTCTAAAATTGTAAAAAAGCATGTACCATATTTTTTAATGCCATGATTGTTAGAAATGTCTCACACTTTCCTTATTATTATTATTATTATTATTTTTAATATAAGCTTACTTGTATAATGGAACCTGCTGCATCTTTATTTGATGGTCAGATGCCAAAGTTGCTGACGTACTCTTATGCTTGGCTGCACTAACATCTACAATTGGCAACTGAACGTGTTCTATTAACGCAGCATTTTAAGGGAGTTTGGCACAATGAACTGGGAGCAACTTTTGCAGCAGGTTCATTATTAGAACCCTACATGACAGGTTGCTGAAATTCCTGACATTTCATCTCCTCTTATTTTTGCCTCTTTGAGATTACATGTGACACTTCTGTCACCCTACATTTATCTTTCTCCTTCTCAAAGACATAACTATAATTGTTTGGCTTAAAGTTACTTTACTTAGTAAATACAATGAAGATATAGTACAAAAAATGAGCAACAATCACAATAATTAAAAAAGAACTAGCAAATGAAAATGATTTATGTGTTATATTTAAATTTCTGCAGCTAACATGCATTAATATGTTTTGCTTATGTAAAATATCAACTAAAATTTATCTACACCCAAACTTTTTATTTTAGTTTTAAATAGAAGGGGGGGGGGGGATAAGAACTCTTGTCAGGTTTCAGTGCAAATGGGGGTTCTGTTTGGGAGATTTCTTCATTTTTGTCTGGTAAAAAGATTTTCACTAGTGCAGGAAGTGAGGGGAAACAGACAGGAGTAAATTTATTTTTAATTATAAGTTAAGTAGGGGAGTGCTTAAACCTCAGTCAGTTTTTCTTTGACTATTCCCTTGGTGCAGTTTTTCCCTCACTTCCTGTCTTGTAAAATGAGGCTCCCAAAATAGAAAAATGAGGAGAAATCTCTATAACAAAGCACCAGATAGCAGTCATTTTGTCAGGGGTTCTCAACTTTCCCTATTCTTTCCAAAACTAAAAAAAAAGTGTTGGGTATAGATACACTTGTATCCCTAACTCCCAAAGTAGTAGCTGGATTTTTATCTCCTTCTGCCATCCTCAAATCATGACCTACTCAGAAGGGCTACACCTGTTACCCACCAACACACCAGTAACAATGCAAAGTGTTTTGTTAGAGCCAGGACAAGCCATGCAAAGGGAAGATCAGCTTGGACAGGTACAGCAACAAGGTTAACCCAATATTAAACACAGGAACAAACAAACATTAAGACAGGGTCTATATAACTCTCTTTCTCTCTAACTGCCTGTGAAAGACCTTGCCAGACCCACTGGGTAGATAAGGGCAGAACAACCCGACTGACAGCAATTTAATAAAACACAGTAGAGAAATAACTCTAAAAGTGAACACTAGGAGATGTAATAAACAAATACTGTAGCTGCAGACTTTTAATATTAGGATACTTACCTGTCTACGAACCCAGTGGTGTCTTCACCCAAGCCGATTTTTTAATCGGCTCTCGGATGCTGCCGTCGCCATCTCGGCTAAGGGAAACTATGCATACGCAAAGCTCCCTGCGCTTTGTGAATGGACTGGCAGTGGGGAAAGGAGGAGGGGGGGCTCAGAGTTTGTAGTGGCGAAGTTAGCTGGAAGTGGGAGTGGGTACCTGTCAAAACCAGGTACCTGCTCCACCCTTCCCCCTGAAAGGGGCCAAATGTGGCTGCGGAGTGGGGGGAGGAGACAAACAAGCGGTGGAGCTCCGCTTTAAGCCTTATCTATGCCACTGGCCAATGGAGGAACAGATATGCAGACTGCCAAAGGTGGGCCCCATAAACTGTTTTTGGAGTACTCACTTTTAAAGTAGGAGCATTTGTAATCCACAAGGAAACACTTCCAATGCATCATGGGCAGATTCTATAAGTTCCTACCTGCTATTCGGCAACAGAAGGCAATGTCAGGGATCCAGATGAGCGTTGCGATCGCATGCACGGATTCAAACGAAGGTTCCCACAACCGTTCGGAAGCGTGCACATGTATGCATGCGCAGGGATGTTGTCAGGACATCAAGAGCAGGAGGACTCTAGGACCCAGTAACCGTCAGAGCAGGAGGGATCTAGGACCCAGCATCTCTGTCAGCACATCACATGGGCCTTTTAAAAGAAGTCAGACTTTGGCCGAAGTGCTGTCTGATCTGCAGCTAGTCTGTTCCTGATACCTGCTATCCGTTATCTGCTACCTGATCTACTACCTGCTCGACCCGGCTTGCCTTGACCCTTCTGCCTTCTCCAACCCTAACCCAGCTTGTTTGACTTCGCTTCTTCTGCCAGCCTGATACCTGTTACTGAACCCGGCCTGTTCTCCGACCATCCCTTGTCTGTTGATTTTGCCTGCTTGCTGATCCGTGCCCGACCCGGCTTGTCTCATGCCTCTTCTGCCTGCCTGCATCCAGCTACTGTGATTGCTGATCTGCTGTTGCTGTCCCAGCTGTCCGCTGTCCAGTGTTCCAGCCTGCCTGCATCCAGCTACTGTGATTGTTGATCGTCTGCTGCTGTTCCTATTCCAGCCCATCTGCTATCCAGTGTTCCAGGCTCTGCTTCCAGCATCCGGTCTACAGCTGCTGACAAGAGGCACTCCTACCTCGCTGTGCTCACATGACCACTGTCCCCACTCCAGTGGGCTCTGAGCCAGGGCTGTATGAGAGGTATCCTTCTACAAGAGACACGCTTACATTTTGGGTATGTGGTCCTCCTTACAGGCAAGTTTAGCACAAGTATCAGTGGCCAGAGGCCTCTCATGACTGATGCTGTGCTGGTGTCCTTGAGTCTATTCTCTGGAGGCCAGGTGCAAGGTCACACAACACTCTGGGGCTCCCCTCTCAAGCCTGGTTCTGTGACTTGTACTCATGTGGATCCTCTGGCTCAGTGCCACAACACTGCCCTCCCTCTCTGCAGCCTGGTTCCCTGCATGGCTGTTCTGCTCCACACAGCCCTAGTTTGTAGCATTCAGTCTGTACTCTCAGCAGCTTGTTCTGCACACACAGCAGTCTCCTGCACAGCCATCTCTTGTGGCTCTGGGCCCCAGCACACAGAGCACTTATCTGCACAGCATGTTCTGCTTACGTTGTTGCTAGAGTCCCTGGTTGTGGATTCCTACGTTCTCTTCCTCCTTCCCCCAGGTCTAGAGGGCAGATCTAGGCCGGTGGAGGACAGTCCGGCTGTAGCAAATCCAATTATGCACTCTTCTGCTGGTTTCTAAGTGACCATTATTCCTTCTGCCCTGAGGACACCCCCCTCTCTACTGGTGCCAGTGGGTGGGGTTAAAGATGCAGTCAGGAGCTTCCTTCCCTTCTGCTTACTTCTCCCAGGCACATTGTCCAGTCCAGTGGCAGGAGACAGAGGGACAGGATGTTGGGTGGCCAAAAATACTAAGGCTGGGTGTTCTTGGAGGGTAATTGGTCAGGGCTATAAACTTAAATGATTGGAAAAACTATTCAAGTAGCTATATACTTTGAGGAATTGGTAGGACTGCTTCTAAAGCCTGATTTATTTTTTACCTTAATGCATTCTCTGCATTAAGGATTAAAAACCTTCAATGTGCTGCTCCCCCCCAGCCCACGTATACTTTCCTTATACTTTCCTGAGCCCGATCTTGATTCATTGAGGGCAGGGCTGAGCTGCACTCTGTGTGTTAATGGACATGCAGAGCCAGTTCAGGAGTGAGCACACATGAGCAGCTTGCTATGGGGGCACTCAACGGGGGGAGGAGCGAACAGTGCCAGCAGGGGACCCGAGAAGAGAAGGATCGGTGCAAGGGTGTTGCACAGAGCAGGTAAGTAAAATATGTTTGTTATTTAAAAATAAAAATGTGAAACTTTACAATTACTTTAAACCATTTCCCCACATAGTTGTTTGTAAAGCACAAAGGACACTACTTCTATGAAATGGGAAGCTTAAAAAAATGTCTTTTGTGGCACCTTAATAGCGTAGGGCTCCCACCTTGAGAAAGAGGAAGCTAATTTATCTCAAACTTACAGCAAAATTTTTAGAAATGCTCATAATAATTGTTTCCATGAAGCACCCACACTACATACTCTTCTTCAGAAATGTACAGAACTGGATAAATTGCTTAACCAGTCTTATACTGCCCACAGGGACTGCCCACGTTGTGCAATCTATTCTTATGGGGTCAAATATGGTAGACTTCTAGCTAAATCCGTATGACGAAAACAGTCATGTACATTTATTTCAAAATTGCATGGATAGACTGTTACACACGAGAGGAAAAAAGTAAAGCATTTCAAAACTACTTACCAAACTGAATTCAACAGCATTCCCAACCCTACCAAACACATTTACCCTGTTGCTAACTATTCCCACCTTCAGCAACTACCTCCTGAAACCAAATTAATCTATTGCAAAGTCCCTTTCTGCCCCTTCACTGCACTAAAGAGCCAACAAAACATTGCTTCTTTCTTTTCTGGAAACAGCCCAGGACCAGACAAACTCACTCTTACCTCCTATAAACCATTTACAAGCTGTCATGGGATGCAAGCATCCAGCAAGGGAAAACAGATCAATGGGCTGCACCAAAAGAAATCAGGAGCATAGGGATAAGTGAAAAAGATATGTTTATTAATGAAAGTGACAAGCATCCAACACTAGCACCAATGACAACACACACACAAGGTGGAAAGAAATAAACACAAATAACGCAATAATAGCCCTAACTAACTAAATATATGCAAATAAGGTAATGCACATAGGAATACCGGCAAGTACAGCAGATAAAGGAACAGAGCCAGCAACATCAACAGGCAGCAGGTCACAGGGGGCAAGGGACAGGACTCCGAAACAGGATCAGGCAGGAACAGGTCACAGTGAACAAGGGACAGGACTCCAGATCAGGATCAGACAGGAACAAGGCTAGCAGAGACAATACTGAAGCCCTGAACCCCACCGAAGGGCGGGCTTTTGTAGTTCCAACAGCACATGTCAGGTGCAGCTTGATGATCTGTGCGTCCCTCTGCTGGGAGACACCCACAGGTGGACACCAGAACTACGCCCTTAGGTACAGAAAGCAACAGTGCCACCTGCAGGTGAGCCCAGCAGTAGCACAGGTCCTGACACAAGCCCTATGGCTCCTATACCTGAAGGGGAACTTCACCCCCCACTTTTTTTTAATCCCTGCTTACCAGGTTATAGGTTATGTACAAGTCAGATATTCACCCGCCTAGTGGATCCAACATTGTCCTGCTGAAATTCCCTTTTTTACAGCCACTGCTCAGTTCCCCCATAGTCATGTCCTTGTGTGATGTCATTGGGAGGCTGGTGTCTCTTCTGGGCTTAACTGACGGATCTCTCGATGATACGCCACTAGGCATTCCTTCTCCTTCCAAGCATGGAACTTCAGCGCATATCTCCTGCCCCAATGCATTTCATGCAAATGCATGTCTTTAGGGAATGCTAGTCCTAGTGTCCCCCGAAGACGTGCATTCACATGAACCGCGTTAGGGCAGGAGCTACATGCTCTTTGTAATTGCACTGTTTTATTTGTCATGACAATCATTTTACTGGCATTTGGATGAAGCCGTTTGCTTTTTTATATGAAATCTATACTTTTTAATACATTTACTACACTATATGTAATCCCTCTGCTTTTGGATCCATGTGGTGAGCTCTTTTTCCCCAGACAGTATCAAGCAAGCCCTCTGACTGTCCCCGATGGTTAGAAGTCGTACAGCAGCTTGTCCCTATTGTGCGAATGGAGCTGGTTGACCATGTGTGAAGGATCCTGTTGACACAAACGCACATGTTGCTACTTTCCTCTGGCAGCTTTAATGTCGGGGAGTGCATTTTAGCTCTGTTGCTCAAGTGTGGAGGAGAGGTTTTTCCTTAGCTGGTGTAAGACACTTTGTGATGATATTTATCACATATTTTGGATTCTTTTGCATTGGACTTTATTCACACTGATTTATTTTTATTATCATTCTTAAATATTGTGGATGCTTTTTGCACATTATGAATGCTGTGTTCATAGCATATGCTTTATGTTTGTAATATTCTATATTTGGAGGCACTGCATTATTTTCTTTGTTTGTGTGTTTGAGTACTGTATATTTTCCTATTGCAAGCTGCCCATTTATTTTCTTTAGCTCTGACCCCCGTTTATACTTTCATAATTCTTTGGAAAAGATGGATGCACTGAGAAGCAGTCCTGGGTGAGATTGGGTCCTATCCAAACCAGGGTTTAATACTATATTAAAATCTCGCAGCCAAGTCAGATTAACTCTTGGCTAAGAGAACATGAAGGTCTTCTCCTCGGGCACAACTGACATTTTAAAGGGATGGGGGAGGGTATAGAAAGCCAATATCAACAGTAGAACCCCAAAAATGAACTTCCCATGGTCCAGCCTTCTTTCTTTTCCATTACATTACATTATTTTTTGCATTAATTATAGTTGTTCATGGTGAGACAGTGGTATATCTGTAATAGTATTTCTTTTGTATCCTTGATTATATGCTATCTTGGAGTTGACCTTCTTCTTAAAACAAGAATAACCAGATTGTGGTCTCTAAAATTAGGTAATTTAGCAATAAAAGTTTGGGAAGGTGAGGGTATCTCTGTTAGACAATGGGCTTGTGCCACTGCATAGGTGCCAGAGAATTTCACTCTGTTATAAGTAATAATCAAAACTGATTCCAAAAAGCCTGTGAGATAATCTGTTTTCAGTGTTTTAAGATTCTCCCGTTTCTGCTGCAAAGCCTGTAGTTGGAGGTAAATGTGGTCAGATATGTGCTTTAAAGGATTTAGCTGATCTTCCACAGCAGTAATCTCAGTTTCATTTAATATGACTCTCTCTCAGTTTCCGTAAGTCAAAAAAATATCTATGTTAACTTTTTCTGTTCTAGTGATCAAAGTATTCTGGAAAGTAGATATAGATTCTAGTACTTTTACCATTTCCTCTGTCTCAGGATCTCTATCTTCCAGCATGTTTTTGGCACCATCTTTGTACACCTCATAGTACTAGTTTATTTGGCCAGAGACCACAGATGAACACTTTGGAGGTGAGATGGGGGTCAAGGAGACAGATGATCACTAAGATAATCCGAGGTACTTCTTTTTGAGCATGATGAAAGCTGCTGTATTTTGCAGAATACTGAAAAAGATCAATGCAGTGCAGAGCTGCAGCTAGACATGTCTAACTTATGCTGTGCCAGGCCATGCTGCCTTTAAAACATATTTTTTTCTTACACAGAATATTTTTTATGCACTGTGATGATTTAAAGTGGAACTAAACCATCCTATGCTTTTTAGCCAATGAGGCTGCCATTGTAGACTCTGTTTTATCTGCAACTGCAAAGGTGCTGCACATACCATCATTTATGACTCCAGCCATTTGATGGTTTGACAGTTTGTTTGAAAGCACAACCAAACGTAACAGCATTCCAGGCATGCCTTGAATGTAACAGTTTTTTTAAACCGTTAAATTGATGGGTTTAGTTCAACTTTAAAGCGGAGCTCCCCCCAAAAATGGAAGCTCCACTTGTTCGAACCCTCCACTGCCACATTTGGCACTTTTTAACTGGATACCTGTCAAAACTAGGTACCCACTCCCACTTTCGGGAAAGATCGACACAGAACGATGTAGCGATCTATGAGATTTCTGGCCCTTTCCTCCTTCCCCCCCGCTGCCTTCTGGGAGACACACAGGTCCCAGAAGATGGTGCGACCATTCAGAAAGTGCAGCACGACTCACGCTTGCGCAGTAGGAAACAGGCTTCCTGTTTTCCTTAGTAAGGATGCCGGCGCATGCACCCAAAGCCGACGCACGAATCAGCTAGGGGTGCCGACATCGCTGGATACCTGGACAGGTAAGTGTCCTTATATTAAAAGTCAGCTGTTACAGTATTTGTAGCAGCTGACTTTTAATTTTTTTTTAATACAGGCTGAAACCTGCTCTTTAATGAATATGCCCTACTGTTTGTTTCTATGTTTAAACCTATATGTTTTTATGTACTTTGTATTATATGGGCTGAAATAAAAAAGTCTCCTACACAGGTAGAATTTCTGTCAAGAAAGTTCATTTTAGTCCTAATCTGCAAGTAATCAACTCATATGTGGGCTACCCTAGAACAATTGCCATGGAAGATTATGTAGCATAAGAGAGGAGGCAACCCTGAATGTACACCCACTTGTTTTGTCCTCTATGTTATTTAGATCATACATGGGTGGCAACCATGGGTGCTTGTGGGGGTAGGGGTAATCTCTTGACACATGATATAGTTGGAGTTGATGCCAACGCTTTATGCAAGAAACTGGTAGACCTTATGCTGGAACAGTTCCCATGTTGCCCAAAACATTTGGGTGCAGTTATTTAGATATTTAAAGGGGAGCCTTATGTATACACAGGTTGCTTGTGAGAAAGGATAACACAGGAAACAAGCTTGCTGAAAAACACAGTAGATCTATAACTGCATAAAGTGAGCACAGTTAGACAGTAGATTATATCTCAGAAACTTCAATTCAAATGTGCAAGTTTTAATGAAAATTTGAAATATAATATATGTCAATTCTTCGCTCAGAAAAAAAGTCACTGGAGGATTTCAAGCTGAAATCTTAGGTTGAGATTAATTCACAAGGTAAAAATTACAATTGCCTTTAAAGGCACAGGAAACAGAACATTTCCAAGTTAATTTGCACTTGTCAAATAGAATTGAACTACTGATAGGTTGATGATGGCAGCTATTCCCAGGCTTAAGGGCTGCAAAAGATAAAAAACCCCATAAAGATACTAAATATAGTAACTGTTAAAGCATTTTCTGCTGAACTTGTTTTTTTTCCTTAAAAAAAAACAGCCTTTTTATTCATCTTGGAGATGATGGTACTCATGCCATTCTCAAGGTTGTATAATTTATTTCACTAAGATGATACTTCTGATAAAAAAAATTGGATTGTGATCTCATCTTTGATTTTACTCAACAAGTAAAATGTCTCATTAAAAACTACCAACCCACCTACATTTAGAGCTTACCAGTGCAATTGCAGATAATTCAGAAACTGGAAACTTGTATGCTGCTAAAGATCTGCAAGCCAGGAAATCCTGACTGACCTATCAAAACATGTATGAATACATTCACTGAACAAATACGCTCTGTAGAAAATTTGCTAAAGCCAACAGTCAGCAATATTTCTAGTCCTGCAAGATATAACTGATTTATTGAACAAGCTCTACAATACACAGTCATCACCTCATTATCCACCAGTGACTATGTATATACAATCTCTGCATAGCAACATGACTCACAAAAATGGGATTGCTGCATGTCACAAAATCCTATCATCAGTAGTACTCCATATTCCCATCGCACACGTTCCTGGATAAGCTCTAAAGGTTTGGGTGCTGCAGCAACAACCAGCTGGGAACTGGTTCATTAAGTCACAATGGAGATCTAGATGTAGATCGACAAGGTAGCGTCCAAATGGATGTTATTGCATGATCACAACACAAAGCAGTGCAACATTTCGGAGCCACGCATGGCCTCTTCATCAGGCATGTGACAATGCATGGCTCTGAAACGTTGCACTGCTTTGCGTTGTGATCATGCAATAACATCTGTTTGCACGCTACCTTGTCGATCCATGGCATGCTGGCAAACATCTCCATCGGAATTCATATCATCGTCCCCAAACCACAAAAACAGTGCTGATGATGTTACATGACTCATTGGATTCATTTTAACACACAACTATTTCACTTTTGATAATGCGATTTGTCTTTAGTGTATGGGTCTTGCTATGGTGAGTAAAATGACACCATAATATGCAAAGTTTTTTATTGCAAACCCGTAGGACAAATATCCCAACAGCATACAACACAAGCCATAAATACTATAGCTATATTGACAATATTTTTATTATATGGATAGTAGGCAAAGAAAATCTAAAACAAAATGTACTTAAAGTGGAATTAAACTGTATCTGAGCACCACAAACTGAAAACACTGGTTCATTTGTTTTTAATATTCACAGCAAACTCATCCAAAACCATCAAACCAATCCATATCTCCATACTTTATTTTGTTGACAAAATCACGTTGGAAAACACCCCTTAGCATTTCTATCTGCAGCCATCTTAAGTAAGGGTAGAATATTCATGTACAATGTACTTCCTGGAATCCAACTGCCCTGAGGTCAGACATGCGGAAAAAAAAATGTAGACTCATGGGATGTATGACATAATTTCGGCTGAGGCCAGAAACAAGGAAGCAACTGAGGAAATGTAAAAAGTTTAAAACAAGCAAATATAGCCTTCTTATCTATTTACTAATGCTAGAAACAAAAGGATTAAAATAGCTAATGTTGTTTGAGAGAGTTTAGTTCTATGTTAATACAATTCACCCCTCAATAAAACTTAAAATTGACTATTTGAGCACATACAGTATGTAAACTTTCTTGACACAACAGTTTCCATCATGCATGACAAACTGCATGCCCCAGTATACAGAAAACGCACTAGCTGATGCAACTCTAAACAGATTTTGTTTCTACCCTCAGCCCACCAAACAAGCCATCATACAGTCACCAGATACCTCTGCATATGCTCTGACCCAAAAGAATGAAATAAACATCCCAGCATACTATCAGAAACTTCCATAAGAACGGCAACAAAACCATCTGATCTCTGCAAGCATAAATACTGCCTTGAAAACTCAAAGAAAAAACGCCCTACAACACAAAGATAAAAATACAGTAAGCTGTGTACCTCTAATAACCACATGCAATCCAGCAATAGAGGGGATAAAAAAGATAATCAAAGGGCTGTAACCCATCATAACAGAGGATGAAACACTGAAATAAATATTCTAATAACCCCCCAAGCTAGCGCCGGGTGCAACGTTGAGAGTTGATAGTGTCCAGAGTGGAGAGAAGAGATTGTGCTTCCAGTAGCAGCACAATCTAGAAGATTCAGGCTGGATTCACACCATTGCGGTGCGAATTCCAGCCTCTCTGCTGCCGGGAAGGGACGGAGCCGCCGTTCGGCGGCTCCTGTCCATTCCCACAGCGCAGCAGCTGCGGGGGGAGAGATGGGGGAGGAGCCGCGAGCAGGGGAAAATATCCCCGTTCAGTGCGGAGTGCATCTCCGTGTTAGATGCGCTCCCACTGGACTCAACGGGCTGGGAATTCGCACCGCATTGCACAAAAAACGTGTGCGGTTTTTGTGCAATGCGGAGTGCGAATGCACCGCACAGATGTGAACTGGACACATTGAAAACAATGTGTTTTCAAGTGTCCTGCGAATTGGATGCGGTTTAAGCCGCATCCAATTCGCATAGGTGTGAACCCAGCCTCAATCCTGGGTGTCAGCCAGTGAGAGAGGTGAGTACTTCTCAGCTCTGAATTTACTAATCTAAGATTAGCTGTTCTTAACATGTTTTTATGTGAGAGAGTTTTTAATACATATTGGTTAATTTTAACTACTTCAGTCCCGGAAGGATTTCCCACTTTAGGACCAGAGCACTTTTTGCAATTCAGCACTGCGTCGCTTTAAATTACAATTGTGTGGTCGTGCGATGTTGTACCCAAACAAAATGTACGCCCTTTTTTTCCCGCAAATATAGCTTTCTTTTATGGGATTTGATCACCTCTGCGTCCTTTCTGGTCACCTCTATAAACAAAAGAAGAGCGACAATTTTGCAAAAAAAAACAATATTTCTTACTTTTTGCTATAATACATATGCAAAAAAAAAAAAACAACAATTTTTTTTCATTGGTTCTGGCCGATTTATATTCTTCCTCATATTTTTTCATCGGTTCTGGCCGATTTATATTCTTCCTCATATTTTTGGTAAAAAAAATCGCAATTGGCGTTTATTGATTGGTTTGCGCAAAAGTTGCCGAGTTTAGGAATGATGAGAATTCATTTATGGGGTTTTTATTATTTTAATTTTTTACTAGTAATGGTGGCGATCTGCAATTTTTATCAGGACTGTGATATTGCAGCGGACATGTCGGACCATTTTGACACTTTTTTGGGACCATTGGCATTTATACAGCGATCAGTGCTATGAAAATGCACTAATTACTGTGTAAATGACATTGGCTGCGAAGGCTTAACCTGCAGGGGGCGTTCTAAGGGGATAACTGTGTTCCCTGTGTGTGTTCTAACTGTATGGGGGCTGGCTGGGGGAAGAGAGTGATCGCGGCTGCCATACACAGGGAGTCTGCGATCACATCCCTTCCCCCTCTGTCAGAACGGAGATCCATGTTTACATACGCAGATCCCCATTCTGTCACTCAGGGGTGACAATAGCAGGTAGCCTGTAGATATCAAGTCCACCCTACCCACTCCCTGGCCCCCCTTGAACACAGTGAGTGTGCGATCGCGCCTCCGGCAGTGCGCGCTCGCAGTGCACAATCTCGCAGCCGCCATCACCTGACGACGATTTGCGATATCGAACCGCCTTCAAGCCACAGTGGGCAGTTGGCATTTGACTTTTAATTCAATCCAGTAAACCTTACTTTTAAATGGCCCGAGTGTCCCCTTATGGGCTCTTTTGTGTCTTCACTGGTTGTTTTCTTGCAGTTGGCAACTGGTTAAGCTATACAGAGAGCGCAGTTTTTTCCTTTTTTTATAAGCTCATTCATTGGTCTTGCCTTGGTGTTGATCACTCTGAGAGAGTGGCTTTAATCCTTCATTAGAGCCCATCTGGGCTGTTTTAAGGGGACCTTGTGCATTTGACCCATAACATGTGGGTCCAACGTTGAAGATGAGAGTTTCTCCATGGGAGTTGTTGGTGATGGAGTAAACATTGTCTCGTATTTGTACCCTTTTGAGAGCAGTTGGATGTTCATCTTAAAGAAAAGTAGACTATTTCACTTCAATTGATGTTTGATTTCACATATGTGATTTTTGTTAAATATGTGCATTTATTCCGGCATTTGTTGTATTGATTTTTATAGGGTATATAAATAACCCCCAGGGCTTCAAGCAACCTCCCAACCATGGACATAAATTAATCAGCAGAAAACTTAAAGGGGTTGTAAAGGTAGAAGGTTTTTTTTATCTTAATGCATTCTATGCATTAAGATAAAAAAACCTTTTGTGTGTAGCAGCCCCCCCAGCACCCCCATAATTACTTACCTGAGCCCCATCTCTCTCCAGAAATGTCCACGAGTGTCTAAGCCATCCAGGACACTTCTCCTGATTGGCTGAAACACAGCAGTGGTGCCATTGGCCAATCAAAGTCAGTCAGCCAATCAGGGGAGAGAGGGAGCGGGGCCGGGTTGGGGCTCCATGTCTGAATGGATGCATGGAGCTCTGACTCGGCTTGGTTGCCCCCATAATAAGTTGCTGGCTGTGGGGGCACTTGATAGGTGGGGGGGGCCAAGAGCAGCAAAGAGGGACCAGAGAAGAAGAGGATCCAGGCTGCTCTGTGGAAAACCAACTGCACAGAGGAGGTAAGTATATCATGTATGTTATTTTTTTTTTTTCAAAACAACACTTTAATTCTGTCTACATGGAACAATTCTTGCAACAGTAAACTCTCCAAACTGTGCAGCCACATCAAAGGAATCTTTACTATTAATGGATTAAAGAGCTGAAAGTCTTTTACCATAAATGAAAGTTACTACTGTTTTTATAAATTATATTTTAAACCTACTACACTATAAGGATACTCTTTCTTGCATGAGCCATTATACAGATGAAATTGTGATTTTAAAGGGCCATACACCCAATCACGGATCGAGTGTCCGGACATCAAGTGGCATAAAGCAGGAGGAGGAGTACAGAGGAGTCCAGTGTTGCATGCCCCAGCATAGGGGAAAGAGTGATTTGACCTAGTATGAGAGGTCAAAAGGAGAGATGAGAACAAAATTTGAAAAGTAGTGGGAGCCACTGAAGCATTAGCACGTTAGTGTGGATAATTCCTTTTTGGATTCACTATGAACTGCGTCACATGTTTTAAATTTAAAGGCCAATTTGGGAGTTGCAATCTTCAGGATGTTTGAATTGGCTTTTCAATCTTTTAGTTGTGTGTATTTGATTTACCTTATTTTTCACTATATCACTGGCTGGAGTTTACAGATTACCATAATATAAATATAGGTTTGGGGCTATTTAGAAGATTTTTGTCATGTTGATTATATATGATGTATGTTATGCTTTGTTAATTTATGCAGTGATCGGTGTGCACTACTGAGGGTATACAGTAGGCGCAGCAATGTATATTTATTTGGTATTGATTCACATTGTGGGGACTCGATCAGGTTGCATGCAGCCACCCACTGCAATTTTTTGACCGACAACACACGGCATTTAAAGGAGTTGTAAAGGCAGAAATTTTTTTTATCTTAAAACATTCTATACTTAACCACTTCCCGCCCGGCGCATTGACAAATGACGTCCGGGCGGGGGGTTCATTATCCTGACTGGACGTCTATTGACGTCCTCAGGATAATCCGGGATCGCGCGCCCCTGGGGGCGCGCATCGCGGCGATCGGTAGTGCCGTGGGTCAGGCTGACCCACCGCATTACTGACCGAGGTAAAAGGCTTCGATCCGAAGCCTTTTACCATGTGATCAGCCGTGACCAATCACGGCTGATCACAGTGTAAATAGGAAGAGCCGTTGATCAGCTTTTCCTCTGCTCAGGTCTGCAGACCTGAGCAGCGGAGAGCCAATCGGCTGCTCTCCTGACAGGGGGGGCTGCGCTGAACGTTTATCAGCGCAGCCACCCTCAGGATCACCCCACTGGACCACCAGGGAGCCGGAACAGGACCCCTAGGGAGCCCCCTCCCCGGACATCGCATGGAGGCCGCCCAGGACCACCAGGGGAATTACAAAGAGGCCGCCCAGGACCACCAGGGAGCCCCCACTAGACCACCAGGTAAGGGCATTATTATGCACTGTAGGGATGGCACTGTGCCCATGTATGATGCCTGCCAGTGCCATCCCTAACAGTGCTTGTTACACCAGTGCCCACCACTGCCACCTATAAGTGCCCACCTGTGCCCACCTGTGCCACCTATCAGTGCCCACCTGCGCCACCTAAAAGTGCCCACCTGTGCCACCTAAAAGTGCCCCCTATCAGTGCCCATCAGTGCCCCAGTGCCACTTATCAGTGCTGCCTAGGAGTGTCCATCAGTGCCGCATATCAGTGCCACGCATCAGTGCCCGTCAGTGTTGCTTGTCAGTGCGGCCCATCAGTGCTGCATATGTGCCCCATCATCAGTGCAACCTTATCAGTGCCACCTCATCAGTGCCAATCTGTACTGCCTCATCAGTGCCCGTCAGTGTAACCTCATCAGTGCCCATCAGTGTAGTCACATCAGTGCTCGTCAGTGAAGGAGAAAATGTACTTTATACAAATTTTTGTGACAGAAACAAAGAAAAATGTTATTTTTTTTTCAAAATTTTTGGTGTTTTTTTGTTTATAGCGGTGATCAGAAATGACGCAGTGGCGATCAAATACCACCAAAAGAAAGCTCTATTTGTGGGAACAAAATGATAAAAATTTTGTTTGGGTACAGCATCGCACGACCGCGCAATTCTCATTCAAATCGCAACAGCACTGAAAGCTGAAAATTGGTCTGGGCAGGAAGTGTTCTAAGTGCCTGGTATTGAAGGGGTTAAGATAAAAAACCTTTTGTGCATAGCAGCCTCCACAGCAACCCCCCTCCAATTATTTACCTAAGCACCTTCTCTCTGCAGCGATGTCCTTGAGTGTCTTCGCTGTCCCAGACACTCCTCCTGATTGGATGAGACACAGCAGCAACGCCATTGGCTCCTGCGGCTGTCAATCAAAATCAGTCAGCCAATCAAGGAAGAGAGGGGGGGGGTCGGGGCTCCGTGTCTAATTGGATACACAGAGCTCTGACTCGGCTCAGATGCCCCCATAGAAAGCTGCTGGCTGTGGAGGCACTCGATGGGGTGAGGGGCCAGGAGAGCAGAAGAGGGACCTGAGAAGAGGAGAATCCGGGCGGCTCTGTGCAAATCCAACTGCACAGAGGAGGTAAGTATGACATGTTTGTTATTTTAAAAAAAAGCGAGTCTTTACAATCACTTTAAAGGTAGCACAGGATAATACACTAATTCCTTAATGCATATAAAACTTGTTTTCGGTAACCATATTATGTATCTGCAGTTATTAAAAAAATTCAAATGGTTTTAATCATTCCTACATCATTGGTATTTTTGTAAATTATTGTGTTTTCCAAAGAATATGGACTGCTGTTTGGTTTCTTACATAGTTACATAGTCAGGTTGAAAAAAGACACAAGTCCATCTAGTTAAAAAAAAAATACCAATTATATATAACCATACAATCCATACAATCCCATATACAATGCTTCACCCACAGTTGATCCAGAGGAAGGCAAAAAACCCCAGCAAAGTATGATCCAATTTTCTATAGCGGGGGAAAAAATTTCCTTCATGATCTCCCGAGAGGCCATTGGATTCACCCTGGATCAACTTTACCTAAAAATGTTAGTACCCAGTTATATTATTTACATTAAGGAAAGAATCCAGGCCTTTTTTAAAGCAATCTACCATGCTGGCCAATCCTCTGGAGGGAGTCAATTCCACATTTTCACAGCTCTAACTGTGAAGAAACTTTTCCATATTTGGAGATGAAATCTTTTTTCCTCTAGACGTAAAGAGTGCCTCATTGGCCTTTGTGATGACCTTAACCACTTCAGATCCGCTCTATAGCCGATTGACGGCTACAGCGTGAATCTAAATTGCCGGGGCGACGTCAATTGCCGGGACACCATCAATTGATCATGCCCGCGAGTCGGGCGGACTTGACGTCTGCCGGAGACCCGCGATCTCTTCACAGAGAGCCAGAACAGGGAACCGCCGATGTAAACACCTAAAAAAGTGTCAAAAATGTCAGACATGTCCACCACAATATTGCAGTCCCGATAAAAATCGCAGATCGCCGCCATTACCAGTAAAAAGAAAAAAATAATAATTAAAACGCTATAAACCAATTTCTATAGTTTGTAGGCGCTATAACTTTTGCACAACCCAATCAAAATACGCTTATTTAAAAAAAAATTTACCAAAAATATGTAGAAGAATATATGTCGGCCTAAACTAAAGAATAAATGTGTTTATTTTTATTTTTGGACATTTATTATAGCAAAAAGTAAAAAAAAGGTTCTTTTTTCAAAATCGTCGCTCTTTTTTTGTTTATAGCACAAAAAATAAAAACCGCAGAGGTGATCAAATACCACCGAAAAAAAGTGTGGGAAAGTGTGGGAAAAAAAGGACGTCAATTTTGTTTGGGTACAGCGTCGCACGTCTGCGCAATTGTCATTTAAAGAGTGACAGCCCTGAAAACTGAAAATTCGCCCAAACAGGAGGGGGGTTTAAGTGCCCAGTAAGTGACTCTCTTCCTTCCTCAGACTTTCTAACTTCCTCTGACCCTCTTCTAACTTCCTCTGACTCTCTTCTAACTTGCTCTGACCCTCTAACTTTCACTGACTCTCTTCCACTGACTCTCTTCCTTCTACTGACTCTCTTCCTTCCTCAGACTTTCTAACTTCCTCTGACCCACTTATAACTTCCTCTGACTCTCGTCTAACTTGCTCTGACCCTCTAACTTCCACTGACGCTCTTCCTTCCTTGGACTCTCTAACTTCCTCTTACTCTCTAACTTCCTCTCTCAATCTCTTCCCCCCTCTCTCTCCCATGTGCCCTTTAAGAGTAACCCACATGTACATTGTGGACATATTGGACTTTCCCTAGTTGTACTATCCAAAATCGAGATACATATTAGAATAAACATATTGTTATAAAACCTAAAAAAAATGTAAACAAACCAAACAAATGCAATATGGATTTTCAATTTACATTGGCTGTGGCATTAGCAGTTAACTACCTGCTGCAGATAACTACATGTTAATGGCACTGACTGCCACTCTCAATTTGAAATCTATATCTATAGACTCAGAAAAGTCGGGGAACTTTGTTCCTCAGGGTTTCACAAATCATGTCGGTGGAGTGTCGCTGAGATCGGAGGTATATGCTCCAAGGCTGTATCCTGTGTTGAGGGATATTGCCTCAATGGCACAAGTGGGGATGTCTCTATATCCAGTGGTCCACTTGGGGGCCCATACTGTGGATAGTGTGGAGGCACTGTTGATGAGGCAACTTCAACTGATCTATGTTGGTATGGATAGTGACTTGGAATTCTTGGTTTGGGCTGTTCCATAGGTCTTGGTGCAGGTGGATGTTGGTTTGACATGGATTTTACTTGCTTGTATATTTGCGGTGCTCTGCTGGGTGGGGAGAAATGGGAAAAAGTAGAGGGAAGTGGTCTCATAACCATTGTTCTAGTCATATCCTTTGTTTGTGTTGGGGGGAAATTACTGAAGGAATTGGGGAAGGAATTGGATATGGGATTCGAGATCGAGGGGTCTCATAAATGCTAGTGTGTTCCTGAAAACTAGAGGGATAAGGGTTTGGGGCTGAGGGAACAGGAGGAAAAATGTGGGTACTAGGACTGTCTTGCATTGGCACTGAAACATGGTGTAAAACAGTGAAGGAGTGTATGCAATGTTGCACCACAATCCTCATGTCATGGTCTGCTAAGACCTCTTTGGGAAGAGGCACCAAACTTAAGCCGAACAATGTATGAAGACAGCGCTGGGTATCAGCCCCTGATGATTTGCTTCCTGCAGGAAGTAGATACCTGCCTTTGTCTTCTGCTGGAAGATGTGAAAATATCAGTCTCCTCATTATCTGGCTCCTGTGTAGATAACTCATTGAAGGTCTGTACCTCAATCGACTGGAAGCCCTGTACCTCCATAGATAAATCCTCCTCATGTGTGCATGCAAATAAGACCCCTTCGTCTACATCTACAGTAGCAACAGTAGCAGCATTTTCCTCCTCCTCCTCCCAACTTGCTTCTTTGCTGCAATACAAAACACAAGGTATGAAGATGATAGGGGAGAACTGAAGGACTGAAGGCCAGGGGGAGACTGAAGGGGAGGACAGGTTAATTAGAGAGATGGAGTAAAGTGACAGATTATTGTACGATAACTTACTTGCTCAATTCTAGTACTGTCTTCAAGAAATCCAGGCATCTGGTGAACATATAGGGATGCTTTTGGGGGGGGGGGGGCACCAGATCCTCTTTTTGCTTCACGCTCCATTCTCAGGTGTCTTTGCATTGTGTTCTTAAGTCTACGCCACCTTGTACGTGTGAGGAATTCTGTAATAAAGTAAAAACATGACAAATTACTTTTCTATTTTTCATTCCAGGTACCTGGCAACTGGAAATACATTTGCCAGCCTACACTATGAATTTAAATTGGGAAAGTCAACCGTGAGCACAATTGTGCGGGACACCTGGATCGCCATCTGGCGGGTCCTAAAAGATGTGGTGATGAGAAAACCAACGATAGAGGATTGGAACAATATAGCAGAGTTGTTTTGGGAGCGCTGCAACGTCCATAACTGTGTCGGTGCCATAGACGGTAAGCACATCAGGATTGTGAGGCCTGTTGGTAGCGGGACAACATTTTTTTTCCTTCATTCTAATGGCAGTGGCTGATGCAAATTATTCCTTCGCCTACATTGATATTGGTTCGCATGGGAGCAATTCTGACTAGAGCATTTTTTCTCACTCCAGTTTTGGAAAAATGCTTCGCGAGAACACACTCAACCTCCCAAATCAATGCCCACTCCTTGGAACATTTCAACCCTGTCTCCCATTTATCTTTGTTGGGGATCAGGGTTTCGCTCTTTTGGAAAACATGCTCTGTCCATATGCCAATCGGTCACTCTGTGTGCAAAAGAGAGTTTTTAATTATCGGCTCACAAGAGTGCACAAGTTGTGGAGTGTAGTTTTGGAATCCTTGCAAATAAATGATGATTTCTTCACACACCAATAACTCTAACATTGGATAACGCCATTGTTGCCGTCAAAGTTGCCTGTGCACGTCACAATTTTGTTCGGGCTGGAGATGGGCTACCTTTTCGAGGACTCGTTGATCCACAACATGGAAGGCGCAGAGTGGACCAGCACCATGGGCAAATATAAAGGGGCCAGCACCCGGGAGGATTTCACTGACTACGTTATGAGTCCTGCCAGTCAGGTGTCATGGGAGCTTGAGGCCACTAAATAAAGAGAATCAACATATTTTTTGCTGCCAATGCTGCATGGTTTATTATCTTTTCTTTTTTTTTAAATTGGTGGTCAGTAGGATGAATGTCACTTACATTGGTGGTCAGTGGCCCTTACATTGGTGGTCAGTGGGATGAATGTCACTTACATTGGTGGTCAGTGCCCCTTACATTGGTGGTCAGTGGGATGAATGTCACTTACATTGGTGGTCAGTGGGATGAATGTCACTTACATTGGTGGTAAGTGGGATGAATTTCACTTGCATTGGTGGTCTGTGCAATGACGGTCACATACATTGGTGGGTAGAATATACACAGGTACAATATAAACGTTTATCATTGAGAACTTGAGGTGTGAAGCCATTCCCAATCTACATACATACTTTTGCAAACCTCTTCCCAGCCTCTGTTCTTCCAGGCATTGTTCTTGTATTCTGGAATCTGGCTGTCCCAAATATAAGGCCTGTCACAGACCAGTCGAATGAGCTCCTCATTGTTGATGCTATTCCGACGTCTGGGGGCCATGATCTCAGTTGTTTTGAGCGCATGGACATGAAACAGGAAACAGGAAGTGTGGAGGGGAAGAAAGGGAGGGGACAAAGCTACATATAACGCGCATATGTGAACCAATCATGCGAATCCAAGGCAATTTACATTCATGTCTATGGAGACTAAATTCACAACGCAACGTTGTAAACTCACACAGGACCCTTTTTCTTATCGCATCGCATTCGCAAGCAAATCGCAACGCATCAATGTGAGCGACCATCATTGAACACAATGTATCTTTGGATGACATGCGAATCTAGGCTTTTGGTAATGCATCGTGTTTGCAATCAATTCGCACAAGTGTGAACCGGCACTTAACCTTAAGACTTTACATTGAAACATTGTACTATATGGTTCTGTTGCTCCTTGCGTAGGCTTTTTTCACCATATGACATAAATCATTTATCAACCAAGAAGTAAAAGCAATATAAAACTAGCTGATGGATGTGATAGCATAATTATCTTTGGGTTAATTAGAATAATAATAAGGATAAACAATACAGGAAGAACACAGGATAATGACACTTAAAAAGAGATTCAGTATTATTACAATAAAAAGGAAGGAAAATGACTCTGAAAGACAAAATGTAATGGCACATCATTAACATCAGGGGCACCTCATTAAAATGGTCACATGAACTACTCTCTCAGGCATTGAAAATAAACATCAATAGTTCTAGTTCGTGGGTTATGCTTAAAATATTCTTTCCGTTTATTATGTTTTGTAATAATGTAAGAAAACCTTACAGATAGGAGTTTGCCGCAGAATGCAGGCAGGAATTGTAGTCATGGGTAAAGCTCATTCATCAATAGTCATAAATTGAAGAGCAGAACAAAAATAAGCCCAAAAGGATTCTGGCACACAAGCTTTTGGAAACGTTGTGAACAATGGTATTATTTAACTGCTTGCCGATCAGTCGCCGTCATTTGCGTGAGCCCGTGGGTGGGGCGGACTTGATGTCCGCTGGCGACCCGCTATCGCATTCTACAGAGGCAGAACTGGGATCTGCCTTTGTAAACAAGGCAGATCCCCGTTCTGTCAGGAGACATGGCACTGATCTACTGTTCCCAGTGTTCAGGAACAGTCAGATCTGTCATGTCCCTGCAAGCCCAGCCCCCAGACAGTTAGAACACAGCGAGGGAACACAGTTTAACCCCTTTCCTTCCAGTGACATCTATACAGTAATCAGTGGTTATTTAAAGCTCTGATAGGTGTATAAATGTCATTGGTCCCAAAAAAGTGTCAAAAGTGTCTGATCTGCCCACTGCAATGTTGCAGTCCCGATAAAAATCGCACATCACCGCCATTACTAGTAAAAAAATAAAATAAATAAAAATGACTCGAATTGGCCTAAACTGATGAATACATCTGTTTTTTTTATATATTTATTTTGGATATTTATTATAGCAAAAAGTAAAAAAATGTTGTTTTTTTTTTTTCAAAATTGTCGCTCTTTGTATGTTTATAGCCCAAAAAATAAAAAACGCAGAGGTGATCATATACCACCAAAAGAAAGCTCTATTTGTGGGAAAAAGGGATGTCAATTTTGTTTGGGTACAACGTCGCATGACCGCGCAATTTTCAGTTAAAGTGACACAGTGCCGTATCGCAAAAAGTGCTCTGGTCATTAAGGGGGCAAATCCTTACGGGGCTGAAATCAACCTGAGTCTGTGATTGAATAATGACTACTCACATCCCCTGTCTAAGTTGTTCATGTCACTTACTTAAGCATTTCATAGACCAAATCCTCTTTGTCAGAAAGTATCACATGACACACACCATGTACACTATATACACCCGACCCCTGCACTCTCTGCAATTTCCAATGGGGGCCCTGATAGACAGCAACTGTGAAAACCCATGTTGTACTTTTACTGGCCTTTGTAAAGTGTTGTCATGCTTTTCCCCTTTTTCTATACACTGATTAAACTTTGGCTTGTTCCCAATGAACCAGCTTAAATTTGCTTTGTAAGCACCCTCTCACCTGACATCCTTTTAAAAAAAAAGGAGCCAGGCAGAAAATTGTTGGCCAAACAATTGGTGGCTGCAGTCAATGAAATACAGAATTATCAGAATACAATAGCTGCAGCTTGAGATTTGTTCATACATGCTGCATAGTGTACATAAAGGAATTTACTAGATTTTCATTAATTTATTGTCTGGGTATGGCTAGCCTTAGCATCCTAATATTTTGCAAATGTTTGTTTGAAACTAAGAACTTGTTTTTATGCCAACAATCACTATAATTGATATACAGGGTGGGCCATTTATATGGATACACCTTAATAAAATGGGAATGGTTGATGATATTAACTTCCTGTTTGTGGCACATTAGTATATGTGAGGGGGAAACTTTTTAAGATGGGTGGTGACCATGGCGGCCATTTTGAAGTTGGCCATTTTGAATCCAACTTTTGTTTTTTCAACAGGAAGAGGATCATGTGACACATCAAACTTATTGGGAATTTCACAAGAAAAACAACGGTGTGCTTGGTTTTAACGTAACTTTATTCTTTCATGAGTTATTTACAAGTTTCTGACCACTTATAAAATGTGTTCAATGTGCTGCCCATTGTATTGGACTGTCAATGCAACCCTCTTCTCCCACTCTTCACACACTGATAGCAACACCGCAGGAGAAATGCTAGCACAGGCTTCCAGTATCCGTAGTTTCAGGTGCTGCACATCTCGTATCTTCACAGCATATGTTTTTTTTATAGTTTTTATGGTCAGTAAAAACCAATACCGAGTGAGCTGCTCCTTCCAGGAGGTACCGCCATTCCTCCAAAGCTGACTTGATGGCCAGCAATTCCCTATCACTGACATCATAGTTCCAGCAAGATGGTGCACCACCACATTATGGGTGTCAGGTCCGAGCATTCCTAGATGTTTCCTGGAAAGTGGATTGGTCATCGTGGGCCAGTTGAATGGCCCCCAAGGTCTCCCGATCTGACCCCCCTTAGACTTTTATCTTTGGGGTCATCTGAAAGCAATTGTCTATGCTGTGAAGATACGAGATGTGCAGCACCTGAAACTACGGATACTGGAAGCCTGTGCTAGCATTTCTCCTGCGGTTGAACACATTTTATAAGTGGTCAGAAACTTGTAAATAACTCATGAAAGAATAAAGTTATGTTAAAACCAAGCACACCATTGTTTTTTCTTGTGAAATTCCCAATAAGTTTGATGTGTCACGTGACCCTCTTCCTATTGAAAAAACAAAAGTTGGATTCAAAATGGCCAACTTCAAAATGGCTGCCATGGTCACCACCCATCCTGAAAAGTTTCCCCCCTCACATATACTAATGTGCCACAAACAGGAAGTTAATATCACCAACCATTCCCATTTTATTAAAGTGTATCCATATAAATGGTCCACCCTGTATATTTCTTCAAAACCTACCAAGTTGTTCCCTTTTAATTTCAAGATATTGCCACCTATTTCAATGAAAAATGGCCTATTGTTAAGAATTATTTAGCATTGCCTGATTTCCCTTTAAGTGCTAAAGTTAGATGAGGCCTAAAACAATGTTTTACTTAATTGTCTCCTTTCATGATGAAATTGCCTATTACCTTTTCAAACAGTTAGACTTGTCTCTTGTAACTCGGAAATTCAACAACCTTTAACTTTTCCTCATTACTTTCCTTCTTTTTTATAAGACTATTAACAGAGCATTTAGTGACCTTTATTATGTCATCATTAACTTAGTGAGCACAGCAATTTCTATTCCTCTGTACTAGTACTTCCATTTAGCACAATCTGCATGTATTTAAAAGAAACCTCACAAATTAAAACATCCGTGTGATTGGGCTCTGATGAACTCATGTTGTGCGCTATGACTAACTAGCGATGAGTAGAGAATGTTAGTGAATAAGGTTTGCATACCCAATCATGTTTAAGGGAATCCAAAAAAAAAAGCTTTGCTTTATTTACCCTCTATTCTCCTTTAGTAAATAAACCCCAATGGGTAAGTTTACCTTTCAAAGGTAACACGATTTGTAAGAGTTGGGAAATGACACTTTTCATGATTAACTGATTGTACATGTTTTACTTTTTGACTTTACTTTTTCATTCATTTTTAAATTAGTTCTTTCAACAAATACTGTAAATAGATAATACATTTCTGTGCTGCAATTTATTGGCCAAATAAGATCTTCTTACGTGTAAATCATTTGACATTCCAATAAAAGGATAGTAAATTAAAGTACTTGTTACATTTTGTGCTAGAAATACTACTTACAAATATGTATGTTAAACTTGGCATATGAACTATAGTTGGGCTTATTAAAATGGAGTAAAAAAGAAATTTGGACTGAAATCAGTCACACAAAGATGCATTCAGATTCATCGTCCTCCTGGAATCTCCACTAGGGTCCTCTAAACCTAGGTCATAAACATCCTGTCTTTAGATTTTACCTGGTGATGAAAAACAGTACAAAACTGTTAAAATGGCTAAACATACTCCAGTAATGAAGAAAAAGGTTTTATTTTAACTTTTTTATCACTAGCATAAAACCTCAAGCTTTAGAAAAGATAAACAAGAAGTTCCAGATTACACACACACACACACACACACACACACACACAGATGAAAGACTAAATGAAATATATTCAACAGAATGGATGGACAAATCTCCCTTGCCAGTTTTTGTATTATGTCAGAATACTGGAATACCCAAACAGTGACTGCAACTGATTTGCTGCAGTTACTGTTTGCCTCAAATTTTTCCCCCCAGCTCCTCTGATCTTCAGATCGGAGTTTGTCAAGCTGGTTTGTGCCAGTAGGGCCACCTATGGATCGCATTGCAGCCAATTCAGGAGGAAATGGACAACATTCATCAGTTTATGGCCAATCTAGTTTAAGAAATAAAGGCAAAACTTTTAACTCGGAAATAAAGAATTTGATCTAACCGGTATTTGACTACTTACAACAGGTAAAGGAGGACTTAACCGACGTTACGCTAGGTATCCACCGGGATGACCGTGTTTGGTCGAACTGTTTGAGGCTAGACTTCTAGTCTCCTCGACCCCCCTTTTTAAACTCCGTTTGTCATTGACGTCGTTTAGTCAACGTCAGTGACAAACCCATAAGGTCATAAGACTGTATTATGTTTTTGACCGTTCCCTCTAAACAGGTAGGTAAGACAACTTATATAAAGTAAATCAGAAAGTAGACACACACACACACACACACACACACACACACATT
>BLSH010177154.1:180438-200133 GCA_018402905.1 Glandirana rugosa | reverse complement strand
AGCAGCGGTATGTGAAATCTCTAATTTCTGCTATCTGTCCTCAGAGCAACAGCACAGACAGCAGTAGTAAAGTAATCTATCTCAGGATGCAGGATCAGGTCTTAAAATGTCTTAAATCTGTCCCTCACGCAGTCAGCTACCTCTCCCTACACTAACCCAAGGAGCATGTGACTGCAGCACTGTGACTCCAGCTTATAAAGAGGCTGGGTCACATGATGCACCGGCCAATCACAGCCATGCCATTAGTAGGCATGGCTGTGATGGCTTCTAAGGGCAAACCAGTGAAACGCTTGTTGATTGGCTGCCCTGCAGCTTCTCAACACGTGGAGTAAAATAGCAGAACCCCGGACCGAACCCGAACGATTTTTGAAATGTCCGGGTCCGTGCCACGGACACCCTAAAGTTCGGTACGGACCCGAACGTTACAGTCCGGGTTCGCTCAACACTAGTTGTGAGACAATCAACAGTAAATGGCTTCAAACATGCTTGGGATAAACATAAATCTATAGTCAGACAACAAGGTTAATGTGAAAACAAAAAAACAAAAAAATAAATAAAAAAATAAAAAGGGGCAGACTCGATGGACTACTCAGTCTTTTTCTGTCATCACTTTTCTATGTTTCTAAGGTAAGTCCCATGTCCTCCAAAAACATCTAGAGAAGGAGAATAGGGATCAAAAATGTAAGAAAAAAAAGAAATATAACAGAGACCCATCCGACTACCACTCAGTGACTGTCTTCGAATGGCAGAAGAAGCTGAGGGAAGAAATACAAGGGGATAATATGGAAAGTATGGAAATCTCTGGTCCCATTAATTCATCCAATAGGGTTATACCAGTGAATAATAATTACCACCTCCCCCCGTCCAACCTTCTAATAGGATAATGCTCAATATGGGGAGGCCACATTCCTATCAGTCTCCTTATAGTGATCATAGGGGGCGCTCGGGGGGATTCAAGGATAGAGCCCGGAGAGGGAGCGCTCGAGGACGCAATTCCATAGATCGCCAGCCCTCAACCTCTTGGCATCCAGATTTGAGGAATGATGACTATAGGGTGAATCCCTCACAGTATGATCAAGGACGGGAGAAGAATGTTGGGGACAATACCCCACACCCTAACCCAATGCTAATTATAAACTAACCAGGGGGAGAGGCCCTAACAGTCATAATCAATACAGTGATAATAGAAATTTTGCCCTGCCCCCAAGCGCCAATTGGGATTACAATATCCCCACCCGCAATAATTTCTACCCACTGAGGGATTTAGAGCGTCCTGATGAGGATCCAACATCTACGTATCAAGGGTGGAGTACCGTACCAGCCAGAAGAGGAGTCCCAAGGGGGAGGCGCATATGAACAAAAAATGCCAAAAGTTCAGCAGGCACTGGCATCTTCAACCTTAGTTGTAAGGCCTTGAAAGAGTCTGAGAAATGCATCTTGGACCAAGGGTTGAAATTTGCCCCTCCCAAGAATCTTAATTAATTTGAAGTTTATATGGATGTCCATAAGTTTGTCCGCAAGGTAAGCGTTAAAAGACATCTTATGATTAATCCTATCACCAATAGTCATATGTGCCCCACTAGGTTTGTTCATTCGGGCCTCAGGAACACTTCTCTGTTTAATCCCCCTGGATCCCTAGCTCCATCGCTAAAGGTTTTTAGGGACGTGGTTCTTAGAGATCTTGATACAATGAAATTCAAAAAGGTCAAACTGCATAAGCAGCTACAAGAAGGTCTGGATTCTTTATGTAGGAATAAGGACCTTGTCATTTGCCCCGCCGATAAGGGGGACAGTATAGTGGTTTTGGACCAGGAAGACTATATGGCGGAAATGCATAAGATCATGAGTGACCAGATCACTTACAAGTTATTGGATAGAGACCCCAAACACTTATATAAGAAACAGCTTGATGGTCTGAAAAGGGCCTGAGGAAGGGCATTCTCACTAAGAATGAAAGTTTATTCTTATACCCACAGGCCCCCAAAACCCCTGTTATATACTATCTCCCCAAGGTGCACAAAGATCCCATCTGCCCCCCGGGTTGTCCAATTGTTAGTGGGATCAATTCCCTGACTTCCCGGGTGGGCAGATATATAGATTACTTCTTGCAGCATTTGGTACAGAGCACCCCCTCAAATCTGAAGGATTCCAGACATGTTTATGAATCTTCTAGCAGAATATACACCTACCAGGGAGATGTGGATGATAACGGCGGATGTCACTTTGCTTTATACAATCATTCCACACTCCTTTGGTATTGAAGCAGTACGCTATTACTTTAATTAAGGCATCAGAGGTACCCCACAAGTTGGCTTCATTTTGGAACTGCTGGAGTTTGCTGCTTCCTCCAATTATTTTTGGTTCAATGGAAGGTTTTACAGCCAGATAAAGGGAGTTGCCATGGGGGCTAAATATGCCCCCAGTTTGGCTAACCTTTTCATGGCCCGCTGGGAGGAGGATGCAGTCTATGGCCACAGGGCGCCTCACCTGGTGCTCTGGGCCAGGTATATTGATGACTTTCTCCTCCTATGGGACAGCGACTACCCTGGCCTGACCAAATTTTTTGATCCATTGAATTCTAACGACAGAGGGATAGAGCGCAAGTATGAAGCCAATCAAAGAGAGGTCAATTTCTTGGATTTGACAATTAGGATTGAGGGTGGGAGATTTATTACATCTACTTTTTTCAAGGCCACAGATAGAAACTCCTTTATACCTCTCGACAGCTGCCACTATCACCCATGACTTAAAGGAGTCCCCAAGAGCTAATATATGAGACTCCATAGGAACTGTTCTAGACACAATGAGTTTCTGGGACCGGCGGGGGTCCTTACCCAGAGATTCTTAGAAAAGGGGTATGACATCAATGTTCTAAATGCCACCGTTGAGCATGTATCTTCCCTTGATAGAACAAACCTACTTAGGGAAAGATCAGCAGGTGACGGTGCCTCCACCACCAATTTCTTTTGGGTTTATGACCCCTAATGTGGTGTCCTATTCACATGAGTTGACTTCTTTTTTCTCTTTTTTCACAATATATACCCATACTAGTCAGGGCTGTTTTATAACATAGCCTTGGGGATCACAGAGTTATTTTATACTATTTAGTTATTATTAACTCCTATATAAGATTCTCTAGTGGAGATGGGTATTTTTCCCTTTTTAAATATGGAGGGCGGCCGCCTCCCTGACATGGAGATCGATGTAGGAGGGTATATAAGCGGCGGTACGTCAGCACCGTGTCCTATTCCCTTGACGATGTCTACCAGAAGATGAAACGTACGTTGGGAGGACGCGTTGATGTCACTTTTTAATACTTGGTTGCAAATTCTTTGCAGTCAATTACAGCCTGAAGTCTGGGACGCATAGACATTACCAGACGCTGGGTTTCATCCCTGGTGATGCTCTGCCAGGCCTCTACTGCAACTGTCTTCAGTTCCTGCTGGTTCTTGGGGCATTTTCCCTTCAGTTTTGTCTTCAGCAAGTGAAATGCATGCTCAATCGGATGCAGGTCAGGTGATTGACATGGTCATTGCATAACATTCCACTTCTTTCCCTTAAAAAACTCTTTGGTTGCTTTCGCAGTATGCTTCGGGTCATTGTCCATCTGCACTGTGAAGCGCCGTCCAATGAGTTCTGAAGCATTTGGCTGAACATGAGCAGATAATATGTGGGTCAGTCATGGGGATCCCAAAACCGCCAATCAACTCGTGGGCCTCATGGAGAGATACACTGCTGCTGAGGACTTGGTGCTCCCATCTGCACCCCACTCCAATGTATCTAGGGGTGAAAGATTGCCCGACGGATCCAGTAAGACTGTTCCAGGGTTCAGGGGCATAGGGAAATTTGATAAGACTGCTATGGTTAAAGAGACTGTGGGCTCTAGACCTGGAGACTGGCCAAAGAAGCCAGGGAGGTCTTGGGGACCCTGGAAAGGACTGGGTATAGAGCACATACAGTGCTACCAATGCCATGCATTGGGCCATATTGCTGCCAATTGTCCCCTGAATGATGAACTCATGCAATGTGATTATACTAATGTAAATAGACGCCTTTCTCTTTTTGTACAGGTCGCATATGCAGCATCATGTTCAAATCACATGGAGAAGCAAATGTGTGGGATTTTTGTTGATGAAAATCTAGTCACTACACTGCTTGACTCTGGTAGTGGGGTAATGTTGGTAAAAAGCCATTGTGTAAATCCTAAGTTACACACTAGCACTGTCGGGGGTCATTTGCATCCATGGGGACACTCCTGACTACCAGACGGCGGTGGTTGAGATTGACACCCCTTGGGGCAGTGTGACTGATTCAGTGGGAGTAGTACCTTCACTGCTATATGATGCCCCAGTGGGCAGGGATTGTCCCCATTTTTGGAGGTTATGGGAAGGCACAGGGAGTCTGGAGGATAGAGCTCCCCCTGCTGCGGAAGGACAGGAACTCTCACTCGACCCTTTTTGCCAAATGGAAGGGGAGACTGGTGGCAGGACAGAGGAAGGAAGAGACCCTCTTCCTTTTCCTGTACTGGCTGGGGAGCTGGAGGAGCTGGAAGATAGCTCCCAGCTGGGGACTAATGACCCAGAAAATATCTCTGACCCTGACTGTGAGAGTGAACAGAATGTAGTATCTGACTTAGAGATCGGAAAGAGGACTTTTGTATAGAGCAACTGCGGGATGTCACTCTCCTTAGAGCCACAGAAAGCATGAAGGTGGTGGATGGGGGACCAGTGGACCCTAATTGGGGGGTGTCTTTTCCCTACATGGCTCTTAATTTGTTGCATCAGGTTGTGAAACGAGGGGAGGGTGAGGAGGAACAGTGGTTCCCAAACCCTTCCGCAGAATAGTGCTAGATCTAGCCCATGGACATGTAATGGGGGGGGCATCTGGGTATGGATAAGACAAGGGAGAGAATAACCCAGAGATTCTTTTGGCCCGGGTTGCATGCAGATGTCAGAGAGTATTGTGAATCCTACCTTGAGTGTCAACTCTCTGCGCCCTCACCCCATTTTGGTAGTTCACTTGTTCCACTGCCCATAACTGAAGTGCCTTTTGAAAGATGGATCTAGTGGGACCTGTAGTAAAGTCTGCCCGGGCACACCAGCACAGCCTGAGTTGCTCCAGGTGTTTAGTTGGGTGGGGATCCCTAAAGAGGTGCTAAAAGATCAGGGCACCCCATTTATGTCCCGTGTAACCAAGGAATTGTGCAGGTAAAAATCTCCCATCTCCGCACATCGGTCTACCAACCCCAAATGAATGGGTTTGTGGAGAGGTTTAATAAAACACTCAAAAGCATGTTCAAAAAGGTAGTGGAAAAAGATGGGAGAGACTGGGATATGTTGCTGCCGTACCTCGTGTTTGCCATATGGGAGGTTCTGCAAGCATCTACGGGGTATTCCCCCTTTGAACTCTTGTATGGTAGACATCCCAGGGGGCTGCTAGAAGTCACAAAAGAGACGTGGGAAGGAGAGGCCGTCCCATATAGGAGTGTCATCAAGCTCATTTCCTTGATGCAGGATCAAATCGCAACAGTCCTGCCCCTGGTGCGAGAACATATGGATCGAGCTCAGGAAGCCCAGGTTTCTAGTCGGGGTTCCAAAACCCGGACTTTCAACCCCCGGAGTGCTGGTGCTAGTCCCCGCAGTTGAAAGTAATTTCCTAGCAAAGTGGCAGGGTCCCTTTGAGATTAGGGAAAGAGTAGGGAAGTGAACCACAAAGCTTACCAGCCAGGGAAAAGGAAACCCGAGAAAATTTACCATGTGAATATCTTAAAACCATGGAAAGACAGAGAGACTTTATGGGCAGTGCCCACTCCTCCAGAGGACAGGTTATCCATGACTCCGGACGCCCTCATGACTGAGTCCTTATCACTGATGCAACAAAATTAAGTTAAGGAATTTATCAGTAAAAATAGAGATTTTGTCTCTCCCTACCCGGACTGACCACCGTACTACAACATGACATAATTACGGAACCAGGGGTCCGCGTAAATGTAAAACCCTACTGAATACCTGTGGCTAAATGGGAGGCGGTGGCGAAGGAAATAAAAACCATGTTGGAGTTAGATGTGATAGAGGAGTCCCACAGCTCCTGGTTGAGCCCTATAGTGCTGGTCCCAAAGCCCAATGACAGTATCAGGTTCTGTAAAGATTTCAGGAAGCTGAATAACGTGTCTAAGTTTGACGCATACCCGATGCCGCGGGTTGATGAACTTGTGGACAGTTTGGGAGGTGACCGGTACATAACAACCCTAGACCTAACTAAGGGCTACTGGCAGATCCCCTTAATGGAGCCAGCAAAGGAAAAAACTGCCTTTTCTACCCCCAGGGGTCCTTACAGTACAAGCAAATGCTGTGTGGTCTGCATGGAGCCCCTGCATCTTTCCTGAGATTGATGGATAAAACCTTGAGGTCACATCACACCTATGCAGCTGCCTATTTGGATGATGTGGTCATCCACAGTACAGATTGGGAATCACATCTGCCCCGAGTACAAGCAGTCATAGATTCTCTTAGGGTAGCAGGTTTAACAGCCAACCCAAAAAAGTGTGCCATAGGCCTGTAGGAGGCCAAATACCTTGGGTATGTTATTGGTCGGGGACTGATCAAGCCCCAGACCAATAAGATCGAGGCAATTCAAAAATGGCCAGTGAATAAAAACCAGGTTTGTGCCTTCCTAGGGATTACAGGGTATTACAGGTGGTTTATACCCAACTTTGCAACCATTGCCATCCCTCTGACCGATCTGACAAATGGTTGGAACAGTTGCTCAGCCACAGGGGCTTGAGCAGAGGGGGGGTGTCATGAAACCACAGTAAGCATTCTGTCTTGAAACCACAGCAAACATTTGTGTCTTATCTATTGCCTACCTTGCTGCATGTGTCCAGTTAAAGGCCGGGCCTCCCTCACCTGTGTGCTTTTGTAGGCCTTCCTCAGCTGGGCTCCACCCCAGGCCCTAATTGGGAACAGAATATAACACCTAGCAGTGTGAGCCTGCATTGCTGATCAATGTTTGTCCGTGTTTGGCTTTGTGTGTGGTTGTTCCTATCGTTTGCTCGGAGTCTTATTCCGTGTACCGATCTTTGGCTTGTCTGACTATCCCTGCCTACCTGATATCCCTATTTTTGGCTTGTTCTCTATTTCTCCTTTCTGCTTGTGGCCCTGACCCATTGCTATTACCTCTGACTATTCTTTGCTGTCCCTGCGCTGCTGCTTTCTCTCTTCCACCTGTTGCCAGCTGAGCATGAGCTAGGGGACTCTGGGGGCCACGACCTGGATCCAGTTGCAGCCAAATCCATCCTCCCCACTAGAGGCTCTGGTGAACACTCACTAGCTCTTAGACTCCACGCCCTGGGGAAACCGATGCACTAGCTCCTACCTGTGTTTCAGTGTCCATGCTCCAGGGGCCTTCTTCCCGTATCAGCGAGAACTTATTAGCAGCAGTCAGCTATAGGTCGACAACCTTAGTGGTGCACTTCACAATCCTCTGTGCGATTTGCACTCCAGTGGTGCACACATGTCCCCTGACCCCAGGTGTCCTGACAGTTTGATCAGCCATGGACCCGGCTGATGTGCCACTACCTGCGGATGATCCGCAGCAGGGCATAATCCGCAGACTGGAGACCCAAGTGTCTAATCAGACACAGGTGATATGATTCCTGCAAGATTTGGCGTTCCACTTTGAACAGCTGCAGGCCTCGCTAGGATCTCCAGTCCAGCAATTACCAGCTCCATCCCATTACTGTGGGGACTCTAAGGCTTGCAAGGGGTTCCTCAGACAGTGCACCATTAATTTTGAGCTTAACCTCAAAATTTTCCGTCCGATCGGGTGAAGGTGGCTTACATCATTTCTCTCCTGTCCGGCGAAGCTTTAGCCTGGGCTGCTCCTCTGTGGGAGAAGAGGGATCCTGTGGTTTCTAGTCTGTCTAGTTTCCTGAAACTCTTTCGAAACATCTTGAGAATCTGAGAATAAACGACAGCCATGTGCATTTTTCTCCCAAAAATGTTCTCAGGCAGAGAAAAATTACACTACTGGTGATTGGGAGCTTCTTTCTACTAAATTGGGGCTAGAAGAATGGTGTCATCTCTTGGAGGGTTCCCCTTACTCCATAACGATCTTCACTGATCATAAAAATTGACAGTACTTACAGAGTGCTAAACGACTGAGTCCCAGACAGGCAAGGTGGAGTCTGTTCTTTTCCCGTTTCAATTTTACGATCACATACAATCCTGGTTCCTGCAACAGTCAGGCTGATGCACTCTCTAGGACACGCTGGATGAGGAGCCCACCCCTGAACCTGAGCTGATCATTCCGACCAGGTGTATTCTTGCCCATTCCACCACTCTGGAGTCTAAAATTCCTCCTGGCAAGACCTTCGTCCCCATTGAACTAAGAACTAAGATCCTTCATTGGGGACATGATGAAGTTGTCGGGTCATGCTGGGTTCCTCCGATCCCTTCAGTTCATCAGTCGTCACTACTGGTGGCCTACTCTCCGTATGAATGTCAAAGGCTACGTGAAGGCGTGCCATGTTTTTGCCCAGTCTAAGTCCTCCACACTGGCTCCTGCCAGTCTGCTTATGCACTTGCCCTTTCTGAAGGAGCCCTGGACTCACATTGCTATGGATTTCATCACCGATCTTCCGCTGTCTGAAAAGAACACAGTCATTTGGGTGGTAATTGATCGGTTCTCCAAGATGGCTCATTTTGTTACCCCTCCTGGTCTACCTTCTGCTCCCGCTTTGGCCCCCATCTTTGTTCAAGAAATGCTCCACCTCCATGGGGTTCCTTCCCATATTGTTTCAGACAGGAGGGTTCAATTTAACTCCTGCTTCTGGAGAGCTTTTTGCAAGTCCCTCAATATTGTCTTGGATTTTTCTTCTTCTTACAACCCTCAATCCAATGGACAGACTGAGAGGGTGATTCAAGAGTTAGAGGTCTTCCTCCACGCCTAAGTCTCTGCTCTTCATGATGACTGGTCCTCTCTACTTCCATGGGCAGAATTCTCTCACAATAATCATGTTAACACCAGTTCTCGGAAGACCCCCCCCCTTTTTTTCCACTTAGATTTCTATTGAAAGGTTTTAGTAATACAATTATAGATATCAGGATGTTGTAATTTGTCATTACACAGTAAATTCAGGTGTATAAGAAGATAACATTTTCATTTTAATTAGTGAACAAATACTAATAACTTGTCCGAGAGGGGGTATAGGGGAGGGGGGAAGGGGAGGAAGAGAAGGGGGGGAGAGAAGGAGGGGGGAGGTAGAGGGAAGGATAGGGGCAAGAGCATATAGATACAAATAGTCACTATGTATACAGGTCAGCAGTTCTTCAATTTTGGTGGATATGCAGCTTCGATGGGTTGTTATACTATTGCGCCCATGGGGCCCATTGGGAGTGGAATTTGCATTGTTTGTCCAGGTTTTTGTATATAATGTTTTCATATGTAAAGTGAGTGTGCACCAGAGACACTACTACTGCTGTTGAGGGGAAATGATTTGTTTTCCAGCTTCTGGCTAAAAGTAGTTTTGCAGCCAGTAGAACATGGACAACTACTGTACGTAAGGGTGGTGGCACTTCATCTATGTTCAGGTGTAGGATTGCCAGTTGAGGGGTGAGTACTAAAGGCAGGTGGCAGATTTCCTGTAAGATTCTTTTGATGCTGGTCCAAAGTTTCTTTAGGTGAGGGCATGACCAAAAGCTGTGGAGGATAGAGTTGCAGTTTCTCCAGCATAGAGGTGAAGTCGAAAGGAAAAGCTTGGCTAGTCTCTGGGGGGTCATATACCATCTAAGTGTTAGTTTGTGTGCCAGTTCCCATAGGGCTGTGCAGGTAGTGGCTACGAAAGTGGATTTGAGTGCTTTCTGCCATTGCTGGTCAGTGAATTGCTTTTGATTGTCCTCTTCCCATTCAGTGAAAGGTTTAGATTTAAGGAAAACTTTTTTTTCCTGTAGGGTAGTGTATATTAGGGAAGTTCATTTCGAGGACGAGCTGGCAGCGAAGTAATAGTTCCAAAGTTCGCAAGGTAGATTTCCTTCCAATTGAGAAAACGAAGAGAGGCAATGTTGGAGCCTGTGGTGGGTGAGAAAGTCCTTGACCGGTGGCTGATGCTGAGACTGTGCCTCAGCAAAGGTTTTGTGTGAAAGGACTGAGTGAAGTTCAGAGGTGTGTTGTACGGGGTGTCCTGTCCAGTTTGTATGGGGTGTCCTGTCCAGTTAGGGAGTACTAGATACGGGGTTACCAGGTTAAGCATTGTTATGGGAATTTGCAGCGGTTTAGTTGGAAGGTTGCTCCATGTGGAGTTGTGTAGGATTTTCCACGCTTTGATCGCAGCTTGTATTGTGGGTGAGTAGGATTTAAAAAAAGGGGTTGTGATAGTTGAACTAAAGAGCCAACTTTGAAGGTTTTTGCCTGGTGTCTTCTGGTTTTTAATGTTTCCCCATAATGTGGTAGGTTTGTCTACGAACCAGTCTCTTAGTTGGGAGAGTAGGGACGCCAGGTAGTAGTCTTTTAGGTCAACCATTCCTATTCCTCCAGCTGATCTGTGTTTGATGAGCCTGATGTGGCTGCATCTTGCTTTTTTACCTTGCCAGATGTATCCATTAGTGAGAGATTGGAGTGATGTTAGGTATGAGGTTGGTAATGGTATAGGCGTGGTGCGGAACACATACAGGATTTTGGGGAGCACCATCATTTTGTATGCGGCCAGGCGGCCCACCCAGGAGAATTTGAATTTGGCAAGTTTAACTATTTCCTGTATGAGCATTTGTTTTAGCCCTGATAGTTGCTTGCAAATAGTCCTTTGGAGGATCTAGTCATCGTAATGCCTAGGTAGGGAATTCCGCCTTCTGCCCATGATTATGAGTAGCTGTGAAGAAGTATGATGCTGGTTGTGGCATCTAGTCCGAGCTCTAGAATGTGGGATTTGGCTGTGTTTACCTTATAGTATGAAATAGAGCTGAATCTATGTAACACTGCTTGGACCGAAGCCAGGGAAGTAATAGGATTCGTAATCATCATTATTACATCATCTGCGAAAAGTTGTATTTTATGATCTATAGTTCCAATTTTTAGTCCTGAGATAGATTTGTGAGTTCTAATGTGTTTGGCTAGGGGTTCCATGAGGAGATTGAAGATAAGTGGGGATAAAGGGCACCCTTGGCGTGTGCCATTCGTAATTTGGAAGGGTTTGGACAACATTTCTGAGGTATATACCCGGGCTGATGGGGTGGAGTAAAGTGTCATTATGGCAGAGATTATGTGACCCTGCAAGCCAAATTTCCAGAGCGTTGTTAAGAGGTATTCCCAGTGTACCGTGTCAAACGCCTTCTCTGCATCCAGTGATAGGAGCAGAGAAGGCGTTCGTGAGGTCTCAGCGTGGTGTATAATGTTAATAAGTCTGCGAGTGGCATCAAAGGGTTGTCTACCTCTGGTGAAGCCTGACTGATCTTTGTTGATCAAAGTGGGCATAATGTCAATCAGTCTAGTGGCTAACAATTTAGCGTAAATTTTGGTATCTAAATTTAAAAGAGAAATGGGCCTAAAATTTTGCGGTGATGTTGGTTCCTTCCCTGGCTTCGAGAGAGTTATGATTAATGCCTGTAACATTTCAGGTTGGAGAGAAGAGGAGGAGGCAGCATCATTACATACTTGGGCTAGATGGGGGACCAAAGTTGTTATAAACTGTTTATAATATTCCCCAGTTAGTCCGTCAGGGCCAGGTGATTTGTTGGCTGGGAGGGCTGAAACAACCTTCACAATTTCCAAAGTTGTGAACGGAGCATTTATGGATTCCAATTGGTTGGGGGATAAGGTAGGGCATTTTATTTCTAGGCGCTGTGATCTCCTCCTCTTCTCTCTAGCAGCTAATAGAATAAAGACTCCTCTGATATATGCCTTGTGGGCATTCCAAAGCACCGTATTGTCTGACACTATTCCCTTGTTTAGCTGAAAAAAATCCTCTATTTGGTTCCGGATGTAAATGGAGTGTTCTGGGGATCGGATGATTAAAGCATTGGCTCTCCAAATCCTGGTGGGCGAGGTTGTGGGGAGGTTGTTGACAGTAATACTGACAGGAGCATGGTCGGACTACGTTATGGTAGAGATTGTGGACTCAGTAACTTTGGGTAAGGTCCATTCATCTACTAGGAAATAATCTATCCTGGTTTAAGTGTTGTGCCTATGCGAGAAGAAAGAATAGTCGCGCTTTGTGGTGTGGTGGCACCGCCATACATCGAACAATTCTTTGTTTCTCAGTAAGGATCCCATTGGGGAAGTTTTCCTATGAGTGCTGTGGGATGTGTCTATCGTGGGGTCGGGAGTGATATTGATGTCTCCGCGTATGATGAGTGAGCCTTGTTTGAAACAGTACATTTTTTTCAGTAGTCTGTTTAGGAATCTTATCTGTCTGCAATTGGGTGCGTAAATGTTGGCTATGGTTTATTTAGTGCCATCAATGGTGCAGTTCAGGGCTAGGTATCTGCCATCTGGGTCAATCAGACTATCATGCAGTGTAAAGGCCAAAGAGCTTTTGATGGCTATCAGTACGCCATTCTTTTTCGATGGGCCGGATGCTTTAAAGATATTGGGAACGTTTGTATTGCTGCATTTAGGTTCCGCGTTAATTTAAAAGTACGTCTCTGGATGCAGACGATCTCACAGTGGGTGTTCTGAGCTGTGCACCACATCAACGCTCTTTTAGCAGGATGATTTAATCCTTTGGCAATGAGTGTGAGAAATTCAGGCATTGTGCAACTTTATGTAGGTAATTGTTGGTATAGCGGGTACTCACTGTTCTGTAATTCCGATCAGGAGGGTCCTGGGTTGTCTAGACTTGTGCTGCAGATGGTGTTGAGTGGTGATGGGGTTTGACTGTGCTGATAAGTGGTTCTTATGCTCTCGGGAGGATGGTGAGAAGAGGGTGAAAGAAAAGGGTATAGTTAACTTGAAGACTATCAACAGTTTGAGACAAAGTAGAGGGAGAAAAATCAAACGGGGTTAGTCTTTGTAGTAACACAGTGGTTTGTGAAGCTATGTGCTATTCAATGGTAGGCTTAAAGGTCAGCAGATAGTTTAACAGTCTGCTGGTTACGTTGTCGGGGGTACAGTTCGTGGAGCTAAGCGACAAGCAGGCACAGGCCAGGGGAGGAAATACATTGCTGCAATGTTGGGTATACCACTAACCTGGCGTAGTTTTGGAGCAGTCGGTGCTGCGGTTCCTGTTGTGAGGGTGGTCACTTGTATTTGGTTTCATATTGGATGGGATGTCAGGGATTATACCCCATTGATGGAGCAATTTGAGAACCTTTTTCACCGTGTGGATATTGTGCTTCACTCCATTTTTAGTAACCATTAGTTTAGTGGGAAATCTCCATTGATATGGAATCTTATGGTTACTGAGAGGTTTGGTGATAGTGTTCAGTTGTCGTTGTTGTTGCCGTGTGTATTGGGACACATCCGCAAACAGTAGTAGCTTGGAGTACGGTGGAGGTAGCTGGCCTAGGTGTCTAGCCTTGGTTAAGAGGAGCTCTTTGGTGTGGTAAAAATGGATCCTCATCAGTGTGTCCCTCGGAACTTCTGCGGGAAGGTGAGCAGGCTTGGGGAGCCGGTGGATATGGTCTATAATGGTTTCTACTGGGGGCAGGTCAGGCAGCAGTGACCATATCATTTTTCTAGCGTATGAATTGAGGTCCGCAGGTAATATGGTTTCAGGGATCCCCCTAATTTTAACGTTGTTACGGCGCGACCGGTCCTCTGCCATTTTGGCCCTCATCCATCTTTGTTTGTCATGTGTATGGTCTTGTGCATCGATCAGATTGCTAACTGTTACTGTCATTTCCCCGATCGAACGTTCGATGCGGTGAACTTTCTGACCGATCGTTTGCATTTCTGATGCAAATCGGTGGAACAGTGTGGATATGTCCCCCTGAATTGTGGTGTGTAACGATAGGAGCATCTCCTTCATCGTGGTGTCTAACACCGGTTGGTTGGATGTAGGGAATGCTGCTATAGGAGGTGGATGTGTGTCTGGCGGTAGTTTGACTTCAGGTGCAGGGCTCACCTCATTGTCTTGCCGGTCTGGATCCAGTCGCATCCTTGACTTTGCAGGACTGATGCTGGCTGATGAGGGCAAGGAATGAGCTGTGGGTCCCGATGGGTCGTCCTGTGTGAATATTTCAGGGCCATCGTCATCCGGGAGATCTATGTAGGCTCCTCTCAGCTCGTGTGCTAGGCCGTGGGCGCCATCTTGGCCTGCCCCTCCCAGGGTTTGTTTGAAGAACTCCGTCAGCTTTTTAGGCTGGCGGTATTTCTTGCGCTTACGGGACATGCTGTGGGTCGGGCCCGGTCCGTGTGGGCCCTCGGTAGCTTCGGAAGTCGGTGTGGACAGTGGTACTGCGGTGGTCTGTGCAGGAGCTGGTGTCTCAGACGTCCATTCCGCTCTGCGTTTAGCCACGCCCCCCTGAAGACCCCCTTTTCACAGTTTATGGAAGACACCCTCAGCTTCCTCTTCCTATGACCTGTTCTCCGTATTTTCCAGATTTGGCTACTGTTCAACAATCATTCAATACCATTTGGGGTGAGGTTCATGACTGACCCCAGGCAACGGCTGATAAGTTTAAGGGTTTTGCCAACAGTCGCAGGCTTAAACCACCTTCTCTACAGATTGGAGACAAGGTCTGGCTTTCCACCAGGAACGTCAAACTCTAGGCTTCTTCTGTGAAGATTCATTGGTCCATATTTTATAATTTATAAGGTTAACCTGGTTTGCTTTAAACTTCAGATGCCCAAAAGCCTCAGGATATCTAACTCCTTCCATGTTTCACTTCTGAAGCCCTTAGTCCTCAATAAGTTCTCTTGTCCTTTCCCTACCGTGATTCCAGTCTCTGAGGATAATAAGGAGTATGAAGTTAGTCATATTCTGGATTCTCGCCTCTGTAAAGGCATCCTTCAGGACCTCGTGCATTGGAGAGGGTTTGGTCCTGAGGAGAGATCGGGGATTCCTGTATCTGAGGTATTTGTGCCTCGTCTTGTGAAAAGGTTTCATTTGAGGTTTCCCTCCAAGCCTTGACCCAAGCGGGGGAGGCCTCATAAGGGGGGGGGTACTGTCATGAAACCACAGCAAACATTCTGTCTTGAAACCACAGAAAACATTCATGTCTTATCTATTGCCTACCTTGCTGCATGTGTCCAGTTAAAGGCCGGCCCTCCCTAGGGGACCCGGGGGCCACGACCAGGATCCAGTTGCAGCCAAATCATCCTCACCACTAGAGGCTCTGGTGAACACCCACTGACTCTTAGACTCCACACCCTGGGGAAACTGATGCACTAGCTCCCTGTGTTTCAGTGTCCGTGCTCAAGGGGCCCTCTTCCCGTATTAGCCAAAACTCATTAGCAGCAGTCAGCTATAGGTCTGGTCCATAACCTTACTGGTGCGCACCTGTCACCTGACCCTAGGTGTCGTGTCAGGGAGAATATATGATGGTATGCAAGGTGAAGTGGTAGACGGACGCTACCTGTCGCCTCGTATACGTTCACGTGCACTGGATTAAACAGAGTCCCTTTACCAGCCTCCGTGGCAGGGCTGGTTCCGGTCCAGAGTTTGTGCTCCACTGAAGTCCACCAGCAGATGGCTTAAATTACCAGGAAGAGAACACACTCTAGCTCTGACCTGGAACTCAGAGAGGGATCTGAGGGAGCTCTGTGTCTGTTTGGACTTTAAAAGACAAGGTTTGCATTTTGGCTTATGTTTTGTGGGTGTTGGGGGCCAGCCCCACCCCGTATAGTGAGGAAGCTATTCTGTTCCGTTTAGCGCTGGGAGGCAAGGTCTTATTTTCTGTTTTGTTTGTTTTAATACCTGCAAACCTATTTTGTAAATAAACCTGGCAAGCCGCCAGATTTTAAAGAAAGTTGCCTGCACGCTGACTGTTTTCCTCAGGAAAGTTGTTCCCCATGAGCTAATCTCCCACAATATGTATAAAAAACCTACATCAAATTTGTGCAATCACAAATAAACATGGTAAGTCATTGTAAATAGCACTTGACAAAAAAACTAAGAAAAAAAAAACATTAATGTGAGAGTCCCACACTTTATCAATGTTAAACATACAATCAAATCCGATTTAAAAAAAAAAAAGAAAAAAAGAAAAAGCATTCTTCTGTGAAGAAAAGCAAGTGTCCCACCTCCCTAATGGACTCACTATCATCTTATAAGATGAACTTTCAAGTTATAAAAAGTCCACAAATGGTATCTCTCTTTCAGCTGGGAATAGCTTTCTCACATTAATGATCCCCTTAGAAAACTTTCTTTCTCAGTGTTTGTTATTCTATACAGCGCTTGGTATATAGGAGGAAAAAAATACTACATAGTGCTCACCATAAATTTTATACAATGTATTAGAAGTACAAAATAGGGCCTGGCGTCGGAACGGCATGGACGCCTAATCCCTGAGCTCCTGAGCACCGGAGGGATTCCAGCCTAAAAAGTAAGCCATCCGCCACTCACAACAGCGCCAAAATGGGTAAAACATCAAGGGAACCGTCCCCGGCCCGATCGCGCTCACCCCGGCGCACGAACAACCGATCCGGTCGCAGCATCCCGGAACTCTTCCGCTCGCAATCACGCGAGTCCCCGGCTTCGGATCGGGCCTACCAGGCCGCGGCGCGCTCATCCAGTCTGAGCCCAACAGGGAGGCAGAGCTCCAACACCCTGCATCATAACTCCACTATAGCACAGCCATTAGCCATGGCAGACCTAAGGTTAGTGGCAGAAGATATCAAGGAGTCCCTGACAGCAGCAATGAATTCAGCCATCTCTGATCTGAAAAGAGAGCTGCAATCTGTACACAATAGACTGGAAGATATTGAGGAAACAACAATGGTTCACAGCTCTGCACTACAGCAACTTCAAGAGTCTGCTCAATCCCATAGCACCCAGCTGAGAGACATGCAGAGGCACCTGGAGGATCTAGAGAATCGCGGACGCCGTCATAATATAAGGATAAGAGGAATGCCTGAGTCAATTGAACATAATCAAGTCACACACGCCACCATCAATATATTCAATGACCTGCTCGGAAGACCTCCTGACACGCCAATTGAAATTGAACGCATACACAGGGCCCTCAAACCCAGGAGGCGAGATACTGATCCCCCAAGGGATGTGATATGTTGTCTCGTCAACTTCAAGATTAAAGAAGACATCCTGCGGAGGGCCAGAGACCGCCAATCCCTACTATACCGTGGTACGGAAGTGAAGCTCTTCCAGGACCTCTCTCCCATTACCCTTCAAAATAGGAGAATACTACGTCCCCTTCTAGACCTTCTACGAGACAAAGGTATCCAGTATCGTTGGAAATTTCCATTCTGCCTATCCGCCTCCTTTCAAAACCAGTCAGCCACGATACGCTTTAGGGAAGACCTTCCTACCTTTTGCGCGGCCTTCAACCTTCTACAACTGGACCTCCCAGACTGGTACAACTGCAATCAACCAGGCGCTCTGAGGAGAGCAACCTCCACAGATGCCATCCCAGTCCGAGATGAATATCATATCAGACGCCGAAGATCTACATCCCCGAGGAATCCCAGGTCATCAACGACCGAGCACACCATGTCGAATAGCCCCACCTCCTCTCTAGCTCACAGGAGACCCAGACAAAATTGATACCTGAAGAAATGTCTCAGATCTCCCATCTCATTCATACATCTCTACCGGGTTGACAACGCCACCACCACGCTAACTTCCCAATCACTTCTACAATCGTCTACCAACTTCGCAGAAGATGACTAGTATATGGAGCAAGATCAAGCGGTGCTTCCCAAGCTACACATCTGCTCCTGGTCTTCTACCCCCTATCTATCAGGTGCCCTTATTCCCTCACCAGCTCCCCCCCCTGTCTCCTATCCCTGTTTTTGTCTTTCTCTCATTTATCCCTCTACCCAGCTCCTCGGGAAAACAGAAGAACCGGAAACCTCAAGTCACTACAAGCGAAAGAACTTTCCTGTGAAGCCTCGCAGAACTTGAGAACCCTCAGCTAAATCCAGGTCCTCGCCCCGTCCCTTCACATGGACTGCAGGTAATGCACCAGCACACCTAACCTACCCCCCGCACAACAGAGACTTCCGAACACCATTCCCACACTACGTTTCGTGTCCCAAATTGTCAATTAAGAAACGGAACTGTGTGCAATTCTAACTGAGGCTTAATATGGCTGGCCTCACAAGAGGCACCCCGTCAGCAGATCAACCATACTATGACTCTCCCTACCCACAACTCCCAACTGTAGACCTGACCCTCTTGAGCTCCATATTCGGCACTCCAAGAAGATCAGGCTCACCCTATATCCCCTACCTATCTTACTTGCTCCTATACGGAAGTACCTGCCCTCCCCCTACCAGGGACATTGTTTACCTTTGTTTTTTTTTTACATTATTGTTATAATTCATGGTTAAAATGTTAAAATGTTAAAAAGAACCTAAGTCTCCGATACTCTATTGACCATGCGGCTCTTAGGTGGAAGTGGCCCTCCCCGTGGAGCGGTGATGTGCGACTACACCCCCCATTCACTAAACCAAACACTCCCCCATATCATAGAATTGAACGCCCGATACAATATCCCCAAGTAATACTCTCCCAAATCAATCCTGATGATATAACACTTAAGCTACTTGTTTTTTCTATTATGGCCGCGCATCGCCGCTCCACGACCATATGTCTTCTACAACCCACCCGGAAAACTAGAGGACGGCCTGAATTATGTTTACTCTCTTATTCTTTAATGTTTTGCTATAAATAGAAATGTATGCTAAAGACCAAGACAACTTGACTCACACATAAACCATTTGAAACAAAATATAACAATTAGACCATAACCAACCAAGACGAAAACACAATAACACCCGAGAACCCTACTAGATTGTGCTTACGCCAACTGACATTAGATCTCTTCAACAGACCAATACTCACCAAATCCACTCTTCTACACAGTCAAAACACAAAGTTACCACCTCCCATACTTCACCAAATAAAAACTTCAACAACTAGTAGGACTGGACAGCCACCCCCCTAACTTTATGGCTTAACCGCATTTACATTATACAAATTAACTCCCCCCGGTGCACCAGGACTCGTTACCCCCAACAAAAACACTACCTCACTAATTCTGACTCTCTCCACCTCCCCCACAAGACACTCTAAACGCCCTGTCGACACATACCGGGACCACTCTAATTAGTCGGGAACCCATATATATATATATATAAGCTCTTGTATATATATTCGGGCTCCACCCCGGAACTTTCCATCCCCCCACCCCCCCCGATATACCCAAATATATATGTTCTCGAATATATATATATATATACCCAAGGGCTGATTAATCTCACCAGGGCCATACACAGCTGTCCCGCAAATCTCACAGAACACCCCCTCCACCTCTCTCAGTCTTAATCACTCCATCACAAAAACAACCCCCATTGCTCAGGACCACGTGGCCCCCCTCAATTAAACATATTACATTTACGCCAATTCGGTATTTCAATCCCCCCACCGACAGGTCAGGATGATCAACAACTTCAAAAATAAACCACTTCATACCCTCCACCATTGAAACACAAAACTGACACATCTTCTCACCTAAACCACTCATAACCAGACAACTTCTCTAGATTACAGTCAACCGCATTCGTGTTAGATCATCCCAA
>BLSH010177154.1:144664-166737 GCA_018402905.1 Glandirana rugosa | reverse complement strand
ATTTACTATATTTTATTTGGACTAACATAGTCCCTGAATGGTGGACGAACTCATGTTTTATGTTATAAGGTGGTTGTAACATCATCCCATGGTTTATGGGTATTTATGTCCATGTATTTTATGCACTTATCACTTTAATTAGTGGTTGTACTGCAGTTTATGTTCATAAGCGCTGCACATTTTTTGATGTATGTTTTGAGTTCAGTATATGTTAATGCTGATTGTGCTGGCTGCTCAATGATTTTATTGGGTATTTTATCTACTTTAATTCTTTTTTTTTCAGATCCTCAGAGAGTTCTTTGCCATGAGGTGCCATGTTGAATTTCCAGTGACCAGAATGAAAGAGTGAGAGCGATAACACCAAATTTAACACACCTGCTCCCCATTCACACTTGAGACGTTGTAACACTTATGAGTCACATGACATCGGGGAGGGAAAATGGCTAATCGGGCCCAATTTGAACATTTTCACTTAGGTGGGACTCACTTTTGTTGCCAGCGGTTTAGACATTAATGGTTGTGTGTTGAGTTATTTTGAGGGGACAGCAAATTTACACTTTTATACAAGCTGTACACTCACTATTTTACATTGTAGCAAAGTGTCATTTCTTCAGTGTTGTCACATGAAAAGATATAATAAAATATTTAGAAAAATGTGAGGTGTGTATTCACCTTTGTGAGATACTGTACATATCCGAAAAAAAAAAAAAAATACATGTTTTCATCAGTTTAGGCCTATATGTATTCTTCTACATATTTTTAGTAAAAAATTGCAATATGCGTATATTAATTGGGTTGTGCAAAAGTAATTGCGCCTACAAACTATGGGAATAGATTTATGGCATTTTTATTATTATTATTTTTTTTTTACTAGTAATGGCGACTATCTACGATTTTTATCAGGACTAAGACATTGCCACAGACAGATCGGACACTTCTGCCACTTTTTTGGGACCAGTGACATTTATAAAGTGATCAGAGCTTTAACCACTTCCGGAGTGACTGCCGTCATTATACGGCGGTACTATGCCGTTGAATACCGCTGTTATGGTAGCAGATAGCTACCATAACCCTGGGATTTTTTTAAACAGCGGGCGGCCTGCTTCAGATAATAGTGGTCTCTGTGGCGGATTCGATGGGAGATCACTTTTAGCGGCCCCTCTCCTGCTGCGCTCCGGTCATCCCCACCGATTACCGGACCCGCTGGTAGCAACGGAGACTATCCGATCCTGTCCCCTCAATGCCTGGACGTGGACTGAGGGGAAGATGGCCCCCACTCGGCTCCATAGCATTGCAGGGCAGAAGCGACGTCAGACGTCACTTCCGCCCAATGCCCTTAAAGGAGACTTTTTTTTTCAAGTATAATTTTTCTATTTTTTTTTCTTTTTGCATTTAAGTGTAAATATGAGATCTGAGGTCTTTTTGACCCCAGATCTCATATTTAAGAGGTCCTGGCATCCTTTTTTCTATTACAAGGAATGTTTACATTCCTTGTAATAGAAATAAAAGTGATCACATTTTTTTTAAAAAGGACAGTGTAAAGATAAAAAATAATAAGTAAAATAAATAAGAAAAAAATAAAAATTTAAAGCGCCCCGTCCCATTGAGCTTGTGTGCAGAAGCAAACGCATACGTAAGTCACGCCCGCATATGAAAACGGTGTTCAAACCACACATGTGAGGTATTGCCGCGATTATTAGAGCAAGAGCAATAATTTTAGCACTAGACCTACTCTGTAACTCAAAACTGGTAGCCTGTAGAAATGTTTAAATATAGCCGTTGGAGATTTTTAAGTGCCAAAGTTTGATGCCATTCCACAAGCGGACGCAATATTGAAGCATGACATGTTGGGTATCAATTTACTCAGTGTAACATTATCTTTCACAATATGGAAAAAAATTGGGCTAACTTTACTGTTGTCTTATTTTTTAACTCAAAAAAAGGGATTTTTTTTTTTAAAAGGCGCTTGTAAGACCGCTGCACAAATATGGAGTGACATAAAGTATCGCAACAATTTTTTTTTCGACTATTTTAGTCTCTAGGGTGAAAAAAATATAATGTTTGGGGGTTTTAAGTAATTTTCTAGCAAAAAAAACTGATTTTAACTTGTAAACACCGAATCTCAAAACGAGGCTCGGTCCTTAACCACTTCACCCCCGGGAAGATTTCTCACTGTAGGACCAGAGCACTTTTTGCGATTCGGCACTGCATCGCTTTAACTGATAATTGCGCAGTCGTGCGGCATTGTACCCAAATGAAATTCACGTGCTTTTTTCTCCACAAATAGATAGCTATAAACAAAAAAAGAGTGACAATATTGCAAAAAAAAACAATATTTCTTATTTTTTGCTAAAATACAAATAAAAAAAAATAATAAAAAAGCAAACGTATTCATCGGTTTTGGCCGATTTATATTCTTCCTCATATTTTTGGTAAAAAAAATCCCAATTGGCGCTTATTGATTGGTTTGCGTAAAAGTTGCCGCCTTAACAAACCATGAGAATTAATTTCTGGTGTTTTTACTTTTTTTTTTTTACTAGTAATGGCGGCGATCTGCGATTTTTATCAGGACTTTGATATTGGGGCAGACATGTCAGATATTTTTACCACTTTTTTGGGACCAATGACATTTATACAGTGATCAAAAATTTAAATATCCACTGATTACTGTATAAATGTCATTGGTAGTGAAGGGGTTAACCTGCAGGGGGAGATCTAGGGGTTAACTATGTTCCCTAGGTGTGTTCTAACTGTGAGGGGGCTGGGCTACCATGGGCATAAGAGATCTAACTGATCCCAACGACAGGGATCAGTAGATCTCTTACATGACCACTGATGTGTTTACAGCGATTCCCCATTCTTTCTCTCTGGCAGGTCATAGCAGCTCGCCGGTGGACATCGGGTCCGTCGGAGCCAGGAGTACAATCCTGCAGAGTGCGGCGGGCACGAGATGATTGCCGCTTATATATGACGATTTGCAGAATAGAGCCACACTGCTGCCGTATATATACAGTACACGGTCGGCAAGTGGTAACGTGGTTAAATAGCCACTGATTACTGTATAAATGTCACTGGCAGGGAAGGGGCTAAACTCTAGGGGGCGCTCAAGGGGTTTACTGTGTTCCCTCAGCATATTCTAACTGTGTGGGGGCTGGGCTGGCAGGGACATGACAGATCTCACTGTTCCTGATCACTGGGAGCAGTAGATCTCTGTCATGTCCCCTGACAGAATGGGGATCTGCCTTGTTTAAGAGAATAAAACATTGCTAAAGGACAAACCTGCTCACCCTACTGCTCCAAACCTCTATTCTAGATGAAGGATGCAGGCCCTGCATGCAGGCAGGAACATGAAACCACGAGGCTGGATGGCCGCACTCCTGTACAATGTCTTTATTTTAGTGAAAGAGTATACAGCATGGTGAACTACAGATAAAGGGTGCAGGCCCTGCATGCAGGCAGGAAAATTAAACCACGAGGCTGGATGGTCACACTCCTGTACAATCTCTTTATTGTAGTGAAAGAGTATACCGCATGGAGAACTACAAGTAGCAGCTGACAGGTTTCACACCTATTATGGTTGTTTAGTCATAGCTTACACTAAACGAAACACCTTTACTAAACTTGACTAAACACCCATAATAGGTGTGAAACACGTCAGCTGCTACTTGTAGTTCACCATGCTATATCCTCTTTCACTACAATAAAGAGATTGTACGGGAGTGCGGCAATCCAGCCTCGTTGTTTCATGGTCTACCTTGTTTACATTGACAGATCCCCTTTCTGCCTCTGTAGAAGGCGATCACGGGTCGCCCTTGCAGACATCGAGTCCGCCCGCCCCGTGCGCACGCTCACGTGGTGTGCAGCGCGTACATGCCTACTATCTCCTGTACAGGGATCGTCGTACAGCTATGGTGATTTGTGCAAACGACGGCGGCTGGTCGGCAAGTGGTTAAGGTCTACAATTTTCATATTTTGCAGTGAAATTGCTTACCACAAATCGAACCTGGGAAATTTTGTTTATTACTAGAGGTAACTGGCTGCCTCTTGAACATGAAGATAAGCATTTGATAGGTCTACCGTAGTCATCAATTAGAGACATGATTCCATTCAGAAAGGTGGGATCTTTATACATTGTTGAGGTATTTGAGACTTGCTCGAACAATTTCTTACTAGAATCAGAGGAGAATCGACACTTGAACCACTCTTTTTTCTAGAACAGTGATTATAACACATGAGCATAGTCATTCTTCTATGCACACGATTTGCATAGACTGGCATTTTCCTGGAGAGAATAGGATCTTCGTCTGAACAAAAATGGCTTTAGGAGGCTTCCGGTGAAGTCTAGATGATAGTCGCTACTGATGGCAGTAAAAATCCAACTGTCTAAAATACCTAAACACCTATGAAATGCATAATTTTGCACCCACGTTAATGGCTTGTACTTTTTGTATTTTTGGAGGACTGGGTTGATTTAAACTTATTGGATTTTGAAAAGGTGCTTTGTGAAGCCTTCTGTAAAATTCCCCGATCAAGACAGTAGGATCTGGCTTCCTAATATTGGTCTCTGGGCTTTTTGTTTGAAGGCTGAAGAAAATGATTTTCTCCTGTAGCATTTTGCTAAACAAAAACAACAGAACAGAGATAGCTTAGCAGCTATGCCTGCAGATCAGTACTTTAGCTACAAGGCATATTCTAGCTGTAATTGAGCCATAAGGTGTGCACTTGGTCCCAGCTGTTTTAAAATCTAATGACAGGTTATATTCTTGTAACACCACAATATTGGAAGGCTTGTTGACATCTCTTCTGATGGCTGATTCTATATTGGTTGTCTATACCTTTATTACTCAGCTACAACTATAATATTCTTTTATGATCTGTTTTAATCCCTCAATCCATTGCATCTTTGAATGCAACTAAATTGTTTAGTAGAAAGACAACTAGTCTGGAAGAGTCTATACCTGTGGGATCTTCTTCCCTCTTCTGTCCTAGGCTTTTTCTCCTGGAACATGTAGTGACCATCAGCACTTTTTTGTCACCACAGTCAAAAAGGTACACACAAACTACCATAAATTCATATACATCCTCTTATAGGTCTTTGATTCCTCAGGCAGCAGGAATGGTGGGTTCATGTCCAGATAAAGACATCTGTAAACAGCATAGCTGGGCAGACAGGCAAGCAAGAAAGCAAGCAAAAATGGAGAGAAACAGAGACAAAAATGTGAGAAATAAAGCAGGCCTAGTCATAGACATACAGTAAATGCTACTGCTGCATACTAAGTCTCAGGACCAGCAGAGCTTACCTGAGCATAGAAGGCACAGACATGTGGAAACCAGCACAGTGAATCAGAGATACAAACCACTTAAATAAGTGCCTCCTCCCTTTAATTAGGCTGCAGCCAATCATAGAGCTTTGCGCTGCTGTTACCACTACAACAGATATCAAATGTGTTTCCAAATGCATCACTTCCAATGTGCACCAGAAGTGACACGGCAGATGAGAGTAAAGGAAGCATCACCACCATTCCTCCATAGCTGAGAGGAAATATATGTGCCCCAAACTAACAGCAGATTTCTTCCTGCACCAGAACAGAGGTAAATGGCCTGTAATTCACAGAGTATTAATGTCCTAGCGTCAAGGATGTCACCATCTGGATGATTTACCTTTTACAAGAGAGGCTGAACCCTAAGAGATAAGTGTAGGGGTAAAGAGTGAGGCCAAAAAACAAATATTTCTAACAAAGGCTGTCTTGAAGCAAGGATAGAAAATAAACATTTGTACACTGGTCAGCCAGGAATTTAAAGGGCTAGGTAGAGGGTTATTCTGGCTGAGTCAAACAGCTGACCCATAGTAGACTGCTGTAGGAAAGAGTATATCATAGTTAATAATGGCTATAGCAATGTATTTCATGTTTCTCATTCCTTGCCTTCCAAGTTTCCAATATGCTATTTTGCCTGACAATAATTATGCTGACTATTTAAAATAAAATGTCATGTAGGGACCATAACATATTTTATTGTATGAAATTTCCTGAAAAAATATTCTTAAGCTGAGGCAAAAAGAACATTATGGTCCAAGATAGTGTGATGACATTTCCATTGTTCTACTGAAGTAACAGATTTATTTTTTTATTGAAATTATAGCAAAGAATGTTCTGTGTGCACTAGAAACAGACTTTCCAAAGCTTCAAATGTGAACGTATATAATTTTCTCTCACACTTAGAAGTGATTTTTTCTTACAGGAAGCCCACGATATAATCAATGTTGTCAGATTACAGTTCATTAGAGAATTTAAAATCTCCATATAGTAATGTACCTAGAGGTAGACTGCAGGTATTTAGGCAGAACCAACCAATGGCACCATATGAATTAATGATCTGGGCATAGCAAATTTGTACAAGCAATACAATTAATTTGTCTAAATAAAAATGGAAGCTTACAAGATGCTCAGATGTAACCAATACATAAGGACATTATGTGAATATTCATACTTAAATTTCCCATCTGTAAAAGGTTCCAAACTACATATAATCTAAAATTACTATGTTTACATTCTCCTTTGACACCCTGGTGAAATATTGTGATCAACATAAAACCCTATCCATTGAAAGGAATGTACAGTATATGGGGGTGTAAATCACATAGGGATTTTTCATGATAATAAGGGGTAACATGTTACATTAATTCCAGTGGAAATAATGTGTAACATTATTTGTGTAGAAAAACATATTTTTTTAAAAGGGTTAGTTCACCTTTACAAAACAAACTGCGTATGCAAGTAATGAGTGTTTGTAGATAAAAGCAAACCTTCCAGCTCTGACTAAGGATGAATAATGTCCTTGCTATAGGTGTAGGTTATTACATATCTCATGAAGCCTGACTGGAATACTCCTAGGACGTTGCTAAGTGAGGCTTATCTGTTACTGTTCACATCCACAGAGTGAGCCTTTTCTCTGATTCAAACTCCCACACATGTTTGTTCTCTTCCCTGGTGCAGTAGCTCTGAGCTTTTGAGAGCTCACTCCTGTGATGGTGGGCAGTAATGAGTAGGCCTCACTTAGCAATGTCCTGGGAGTCTTGCAGTCAGGCTTCTTAAGGTATGTAAATGGCCTACACCTATAGTAAGGGCATTATTCAACTTTAGTCAGAGCTGCACGGTTTGTTTTTACCTACAGACATGCCTTTGGTAAAATTTTTTTGGTAAAGGTGAACTAACCCTTTAATTACGTTTGTGGTTATGGCCCATAGTTTTATAAATGACTACGCAGTGGCTTATTTTTCTAGGCTGGTTTTCAGTTGCGAGATGATAGCTATTGAAACAGACTTCAATCTTGCCGTTGCTGTCAATGTTTGACAAGGGGAACTTGCAAGCTGATTACAGTGGTAAGCTACAGCCTTCTCTGGATGACTGACTCTGGTTGCAGCCAATGCTCCGTAGTAGCTCATTTGTTTGTATTCTATAAAATACTACTATTACTACTATTACTACTAAAATTATAGCAATAATAATATTAATAAGTGTAATAGTAAGCATCATCAAAATCAGTTTTCTTAATAAGTCCCATTTTGAGATACCTTCCACAAACTTCCAACTATTCTATTACTCACTCTTTTCTAACAATCATCTTCTCTGTGTAAATATACCTCAATATCTACCAAAACACATATTATAAGTAGATGTGATGTCATGGCTCTACCTGCTTCGTTCTTCTATTCCTGGCTATGTGAACAAGCATACAGCAGTGCCGCACATCATTTCCTCAGTTTTCCATTGTGCCTTGGTATGGTAGCGTCCTTTTCAGAAGTTCATTTGTTGGGACTGTAGACTGTATGAGAGGAGTGATCTTGTCTTCTGTATGTTTCCATGATTTCGACACACTAGGACTAAAAAATCCCCTAAAGCAGTAAAAATAGCAAACCCCAGCTGTTGAATTAACTCCGCTCCCTAGCAGGAAGATATATACATTCAACAACCAGGCTTAGAAAATATCAATTGTCCTTAAAAGTTCATCAAGATGTAATCACAATAGTCTTCACCAAATAAAATGAAAATCTCCTTATTCATGAATCAGTACAAAGTGCATGAGTGAAAAAAAATGTGTCCTGCCAATTTCTCCTTTTTTCCACAGGTGCAATTCAGTTCTGCAAATTAATCCTCTTCCTTCTATACCCGCTGGTAACACAATACAATTGGAAAAGAAAATATAGTATAGTATGTCCAAACAAAACACACTGTAAAGCTAATAAATGTGCTCACATTTTAATTGAGTGATCGAGAGCCATGCATCAGGCTCATTTAAAATAAGTTGCCTTTGGAGTGCATCTTCATGCACCTGTTAAGTTTCTTACCCTTACTAATCATGCGTTGCATATCATTCTTCCAAAAGTGATAAACCACTTACATTTTTGTAGGCAATTAAAGTGCAAACCGTATCTCCACAGTGATCCTTCCACCTTATTCACTTGATATGCCTTACCAAACACTAGAATCTATGCACTTAAAACACAATCCTTACGCCTATCTTTAATAGTATCCCCTCTCATCCACAGTGATCCTGACATCCTTTGAAGAATTCCTTTTGGTCAAAATGCACCAGGAAGTGACATCAGACTTGACGCACCATGCCCGCCATCTTTGAGGCTGGCCTGCAAGTGTTTGTTACCATTCTTTGTAAGTGTATGGGGGAAAAACAAATGTCCTTTTTTTATTTGAGCATACTGCACTATGGCCATTTATTGATTTATTGCATGGATATCTTGGTTAACTTTGCTGTGGAGGAGAGGGGAATAAAGGAGCGGTGAGAGGATTATGTTATGGATGAGCATGGATTCTAGAGTTTTTTAAGGTATATCAAGTGAATAATGGACTGACACAAGGTGGAAGGATCACTGTGGGCATACAGCTCACACTTTAATTGCATGCAAGAATGTGAGTGGTTTATCACCTTTTAATAGAAGCTTTTTCAAAGTGGTATTACACTATTTTAGTATTTTTGTTTTTTTTGGTACTATTGGACACCGCAGTTGGAGTTGCCTGAAAGGAAAATTGGAAAGAGTGATATACATTGCATGATTACTAATTTTAAGGATAAGGGTAGATATTGAAGAAACTCAACAGTTGCATGAGGATGCACATTTGGGAATTTGTGTCACTAGATTGCTGCAACACTACTCATATAATGGCAACTTATTTAAAACGTACTACACTACATTTTATTTTGTTTTTGGAGCTTTTAATAGTGAATGCAAAGGGAAGAGGATTATTCTGGAATGAAGAATTGATAGTGGATTTATATCAATAGTGATTGATGATCCAGAGGGAAAGGGTAGATATTTAAAGAGTAGGGATGGGTCTGTGGTTTGAGTCAAGCGTAAGTTCGGGCGTTCATCCGTTTGTCAAATTGTGAACATTATGGGGCGTTCGCACCGACTTCCCCCGCCGCGGAGTGCCCCATAATGCATAGCGAGATGACGGCGCGCACAGCTCCTCTTCCATGGGAGGGCTGCCTCTGTCTGCGCTCGCTGTGTTTTGATAGTTTATTTATACAAGGGTGGGGCCACCTGGTGATGTATCGGGTGACCCCGCCCCTTCTGACGCCTGACGGGTGGGTCGCTCAATTATGTCACTGGGTGGCCCCACCCATGACTATAAATAAACTGTCAAAACAAATAGAGCTCAGTCGGCGGGAGCCCTCCCGTGGAGGAGGAGCTGTTGCATTTTATTTTTTTTCAGGGCCATCGCTCGCCGTGATTGATGATGGATTACAACGGGGGGCACTTTTTTCTTTTTTAATAAAGGACTTGTCCCTAAATGTCTCCTGTGGTTTTTTAATTTTGATGAATTAGTAGGGGTACGATGTACCTGATACTAATTCACATGGGTGGGCGGGATCTGGGGCCCACTTATTAAAGGGGCTTCTAGATTACGACAAGCCCCCTGCCTGCAGACAACCTGCTGATGTAGCAGGTGACCCCGCCTCTTCTGACGCCTGAGGGGTGGGTCACTCAATTATGTCACCAGGTGGCCCCGTCCATGAATATAAATAAACTGTCAAAACAAAGAGAGCACAGTCGGCTGGAGCCCTCCCGTGGAGGAGGAGCTGTTGCATTTTATTATTTTTTTGGGGCCATCGCTCGCCGTGATTGACGATGGATTACAATGGGGGACACCTTTTTTTCTTTTTTAATAAAGGACTTGTCCCTATTTGTCTCCTGTGGTTTTTTCTTTTTGGTGAATTAGTAGGGGTACGATGTACCTGATACTAATTCACATGGGGGGGCAGGATCTGGGGTCCCACTTATTAAAGGGGGCTTCCAGATTACGATAAGCCCCCTGCCTGCAGACCCCCACAGCCACAGCCCAGGGTTGTGGAGAAGAGGCTCTTGTCCCCAACAACATGGAGACAAGGCGCTTCGGGGTGGGGGGCGCAGAGCCCCCCTGCCCCAAAGCACCCATTCTCCCTATGTTGGGGGCCTGTAGCCTGGTACAGTTAAGGAGGGGGGGCGCTCGCCCATCCCCCCTTATCCTGGCCGGCCAGGTTGCATGCTCGGATAAGGGTCTGGTTTGGATTTTGGGGGACCCCACTGCAATTTTTAAAAACATTTTGGCACGGGGTTCCCCTTAAAATCCCTACCAGACCCTAAGGGCCTGGTATGGACTGAGGGGGGGACCCTACGCCGATTTTTTCAGTGATTTTTATCTATATTGCCGGGAGCTGGCAATACATTACAGCTGCGAGTGATTTTAAATGACATTTTTTCCTTTACGAATGTCATTTTGCGGTGGCACTGTTCTAAACATCACAGAGATGTACCCTTTTACAGGCAGACTAAGAGGACCGCCCAGGCACATTATTTAAAGGAATATTTCATTTTTATTGTTTCCCTTTAAGCATTATTAAAATCACTCCTCATGAAAAACGATTGATTTAAAAACTTTTTTTTGCATTGATATATGTCAATTAGACCAGTACCTAGGTCTCCATACATGCTTTAGGGCAATAACTTGCATATAGGCCTTTAAAATTAGCACTTTTGATTTTTTACGTTCGAGTCCCATAGACTTTAACAGTGTTTGAATGTTCGCACAAATTTTATGATACCAGCCTACATACCCTTTAGCATTGGGGGTTGCTTTGTGGATAATTCCCCCAAAATATGTGGGTCTTCCCCCAATATATCCTAGACCAATCCTGATAGGCACCAGGCCATTTGGCACTCCTGGCACTGACAAGGTAAGGGTTTATTTCCTATGTATCTGCTCCCCATGAGTGGCAAATGGAGGGTCACCCCCATCCTGGAGAATTGGACCCATAACCAGTCCACCAGTGCCTGCGCACAAGTGATTTTTTTTTTAAAGATACAGAAATATATCAAAGTACTTTCCTATTTATTAAACAATATTTACTTTTACAGGTTTCGGCAATTTCCCTTGTAGTTTGATTCAGCCTAATGCAGTTCTCCCTCCTGACTGATCAAATTGCCTTTGGAGCACTGTCAGGGCCTGGCTCTGAGCACAATTTTATGTGCCCAGGGCACTCTTGGATGGAGCTCCCTGCAACATCATTGACCATATCATTGCCCATATCTGGATATGTGATTGGTCAGATCACCAGATGAAAATGATTGAAAATAATCCTGAAAAAAGAAAACAAATACAGCCACCACTTCTATTGGTTGTTAAGCTGCAAAATACCATTCCAGTTCTTAGGTTTAGACACATTTTAAAATTACTATATATTTTTTATTTTTTATATGTTCTTCAGAGTTATAAATAGATTATTCTTACAGGTAGTTAATAGATGTTTTGGATTGTATTTTTTTCACTGCAGAGGACATTCTTCCAGTCAGCATTTTGTGCTAGATGTACAACCTTTAATTTTAAGTACAGTTATATTATTTGCCTAACACACTGAGCACAGATTCTATGTGCATGTTTATGCCAACCACAATCCATTAAGTAAAAAAAGTAATGATATGGCTTATTGATACCAATCAACAAAGAGTGTTACTTCTCATATTATGGACAAATTCCTAATTTCAGTGGCTGTTGCCAAGATCATAACACAGCAATATAAACTAATCACTGCTATTAGAGAGGATATTACATATTTCCAGAGTAATTAATATAAATCAAAAGGGCATATTGCCCTCACTGGGCTTGAATGTCTAACATGAGAAACCAGCTGGCGTAATCATCTCCCCTCTAACTATCCTAAGGGCCTGAGATTACTCTGATTATAGCAGACTGTACACGCCACCATATAGGTGCACATTCTCATTGGATCATTGCGCAGTAAAATCACTGTTACAGCTTTGCAAAGATTGGTGGCTTTATAAATGAAATTTTAGAAGGAGTAAGTGGTACTATAGATTAGCATGTCCTATACAGCAAAATATAGACTTTCAATGTGACTTTTGTGATCCTTTATTGGTGGTAGACTACGTTTTCCTTAAACAATGAGTGCCCATTCTTTTACTCCACTACTGACACCCCATTCTGATAACAACTCTTTGTAACTTTCATGACAATTCTTTGTTTAAGTTTTCTATGGTAATAGAGAAAGAAATTGAGAGAGAGTGAAGGAAAAAAACCCCCAGAAAATACAGGGAGGATTTGGCTAAAATTAAGAAATTGCCATTACCAGTTTGTGAGAACTACCCGAGCTTCAGCTCAGGATAGTGAGGTCTTAGATATTGGAAATTATTTTAAACAAATTCACACAGTCCACATGTTTTGTTAAGCTATCAACACTCCCTGTACATCTTTGCACTCCCCACACCTCCTGCACAAACATGCTTGCAGTTTATCACCTCCTTTCTCTTTCCAGCACATCGCTTCTCCTCAGGCACAGCTAGCATAAGGTTGGGCCTGGCTCCGGTTCCAGCCAGGCCTTGTAGAATTGCCTTTTGCAGGCAGGGACTGCGGGCCCCTGTGGTGTAGCCAGAAAAGGCTATGTAGTTTAAGCGCTAGCTGTCCTTGGTGGACTACTGATCCCAGCCAGTCCTTTTCAGGCCCAGCCAGTCCTCCTGGCCACAGCTGCCCAAACCCCACTGCCCTTGACACCACAGTCCTCACTGGCTCTACACGCATCTCAGATTATCTCTCTCTCTTCCAATCCGCTCCAGTGTGCTTCCAAAGCGCTCCAGGATGTGTGCAACTCACCAAACCCTGGTGGATCCCTCTTGGAGACTGTGCTTGGCACTACCTTCCACCGTCCTCTCCTGCTCCTGGTCAGTACACCCCTGTGGTTTTTATGAGGTTCCCTTCCACTCCCGCGCTCCAGCCCAAGGTCTCCCCCCCCCAGAATGGGGGCTCCTTCAAAGGCCAACAACAGCTAGCACTCCATCTCTATGTCAGGTCACCTGGGGTAAGGTAACAGATGCGCCCCGATGGGGTGTGAATCGCACCTCTGAAGTGCGAAGCGCACTGCTAAGGTTGTGAACCCCTAGCTGACTGATGCGACTAGAGATCAAGTTGGTGCAGGGAAGCAGGACTGCTGGGACCCTGACACAAATTGCACAGGGAGCCAGAGCATAGGTTTCCCCAGGGAGACTAAGAGACAGCAGGTGTTCACCAGGGCCTCTGGTGGTGAGGATGGACATGGCTGCAACTGGATCAAGGTTGCGGCCCCCGGAGTCCCCCAGCTCACGCTCACGCTCACGGCAGGCTACAGGTGAAATGGCGAGAAAGCAGCAGTGCAAGATATCAAGAGATGGTCAGTGGGAGAGCCAAGGATCAGGGCTATGAGCAGACAGAAACAGACAGGAGACATGCCAAGGCCAGGGTCATTAGCAGACAAGAAAGGTCAAAGAACAAGCCGAGATCGGTACACAGAAACTAACTGAGAGCACAAGGGCAGAAGGGCAGAAGCAACACACAAGCCTAACACACAATAATTGGTCGGCAACGAGGCTTGCAACACATGTTTTTTTATAGCGTTTCCTTAATTGGAGACTGGGGTGGAGTTCACAGAGGGAAGCTACTTAGCACACAGGTGATAATGTGCATGGCCTCTAAGATGACACAACCAAAGAGGTAAGCAAACAGACAGGACATGAATTGTACTACAGGTTCATGACACTCTAATTCTTCCACCCGAACTCTCCTCCCCAGCTGGGCTGACCCTGGGTATTTAAGGAGGCCTGCCCCTGCCAATAAAGGTTGGGGATTGGTCAGGACTCCTGTGAATACCCCAGGCAGCTCTACCTCTCTTCCCCTCCTCTTCTTCCAGCACCTTCTGGAAGCAAGAGGGAGGTAACCAAAAAGTGACACTACCTGTGAGACACCAGCTGCTACGCTGAGCCACTCTCAGCCCAACAAACCAAAACAAACAGGCCTAGATGCCAGCTTGGCCTGCTTAAATTTACCTGACAGAACAAAAACCCTTACTCTAGCACCTACCTAGCTGGGAAATTTAAAAAAATTGCTTCTGGGCCCAGGAGCAAGGGCATCCCATAAGATAAAGGGGAAGGGGAAAAGAGAAACCACTTGGATGGGGAGAAACATATGTAGAAATAAATATCAGTAGAAAAATAGAGACATTTGGTTTTGTACTATATATACATTCCTGACTACAGATCCCTGCAGCTAACAAGAACTTTACACTATTTTGAGCCAGAGCATCTTTCCCCCGAGAGAGACACAATTCTCACAGAAAAAAAAAACAAATTATCTTGACTCCAGTCGGAGGGGATGGACAGTTGCCCCATTCCAAGGATCCTGAAAAACACAAACAACAAACTATCCTTCAGCTACCTATAAACTGTACACCTTTTCTGTTGGGAGGGGGTTATTATCCTTCCAAAAGAAAATTAATCAATAAAGAATTCAGTTTACATTCTTTTCCTGTTTGTTCTGTCAGGAGGGGGTTATGGCCTGCTGACAGAAACAACTTAGGGAAAAAAACATGGATCAAAGGCAAATTAACATTCTTCATTGGATTTTCTGATGGGAGGGGCCCCTCCCCGGGCAAACAGTTTCCAATAAAGTAATTTCAGGGAAACAGATCTCCCCCGTAGTGTCCTTCAATAGGGAAGGTCCGTCCATTGGGCACACAGGTTGATTTGTTCCTGCAAAAGTCAAGAGGAAATGCACATTCTGCTACAGCCCAGCAGTCCACGTGACTCACTCTACACACACTGTGGCTTCTCACAGTCCTCTCAGGTGTTGAAGCGAGGATCAGGTAACCTCTTCCGGTTTCCTCCTTCTTCCTTCTTGAAAATCAAGTAACTCAGTGAGGACCAACCTGCCCTGGCAACAAGTACCCAGTCTCTGTAAATCGATCTCCCCAGCCGCCATTCACCCTGAATGTCTTTAAAACGGGACGGGTCTCCGCACACTCTGGCACCCGCAACGGCATGGGGACATGTAAGAATTCCCAGATTAGGTCATCCTCCCACTCTCCGTGGGAGTTCTCCACAAGATCCATAATTTAGGGAGGAACATATGGGAAGTCCAGGCCCGCTCCAGGCTACCCTCCTTTGCACTTCTCTCTGGAAATGAGAGAACCTTGGCAACTCTCTGGGATTTCCTCTTCCAGGTAGAACACAGGCGTCCAGGGACCTCATGACCCCATGACGAAAGGTGAGCACCCTGGTCTGGGTTGTGAAAGGCCTCTTTAAGAAAATCTGACTGCTGCTGGTCAGGGTTCCTGCTGCTGTCTCAGATCCCAATGCTGGTCCATCTCCACTTCCAAGGACTTGGGATTCCCCGGTTTCCCACTTCTCTTCAGAACTTTCACTGGGGGATGACCACTCCACCACCAATTTTTCTAGAGATCCAAGCTCAGCCTGCCCTCTGGGGGAACCCCAATCAATTACCCGGCCCTTGTTCTCCCCCTCCAGCTCACTTGAAGGCACACCTCCCTCAGACACTGGCTCCTGCTGAACTGGGATGGCAAGGGGCGTAGATTTGGCCGGCTCTTCAGGAACTTTAACTGGCTCCTGCATGGCAGTACTCACAGTTGCCAGGTCATGGCAATCTATTCTCCTCTGATGTCCTCTCTCTTTATGGGGGAGTCGCTAGGCCACAACTCCGCTCCGCCTTTGGGTGGTGATTCCAGGCCCGCTCTGGCCTTCCGGGACTTCTGCGGCTGCGGATGACAGAGTCATGATTGCAGGTCCACTGTGTAGTAGCACGTCTCTCGCTGTATGGATGCCAACCGGGTTAGCGGTTCATCACAATGGCCACACCGGGTCCAGGCAGTGACTACCATTATCGGGATCCGGTACTCTGGACAGAGCAGACACAGCCACTCGGTCCCCTTGACCACTCCCGGGGAGAGTCCCTCACGAGGCTCCAGCTGGACACCGGTATCCATTAGTGCCTGCTCCTGCTTTTCCAGCAACCAGGTGAGGCCCGGCAATGGATGACCACCCTACACCATCTTCCGCTGCCTCATGTGTTTGGCTGCTAGCAGGAAAGTTTCTGTCTCCTCCAGGGCGTGGCACCGCCCCCTCACTTTCAGACAGGCTGGTGCCAGTGGTACTAATAGCCAGACCCCTCCCTGGGCAAGCTGCTGTAACCCTTGTTGAACAAACTGAAGTTTGCAGGCATGCTGACACTAATGTGAACTTGTCCAGGCATGTCGCTCAGCACCGGCTGTGCCCAAGCAACTGTAGACAGAAGACACATGACTTTCCCAGTGGTTGCTGGTAGCAACATTAAAGTTGATAGCCCCTGTCTCCGTAAAAGGAATATTTGTAGCAAATTCCGACCCGTAGGCACCCACAGGCTTACCCTGATCACACTGGGCAGCAGTAGACAGTTGCAGGTATACTTTACTGTAGCAAGCAGGAATTTGGAGCAAAAGTTAAAGATGCCCAGCATTTGCAGAGCACTGGGCATATTTGTAATCCAGTGGAAAATGCCCAGGATTAATAGAACACTGGACATATTCATAATCCACAGACACGATCGCCCGTCTCTAATTCTTCCAATGAACTGGGTTAACCCTGGGTATTTAAGGAGGCCTGCCAATCCAGGTTGGGGATTGGTCAGGGCTCCTGTGAATACCCCAGGCAGCTCCACTTTTCTCCCCCTCCTCTTCTTCCAGCACCTTCTGGAAACAAGAGGGAGGTAACCGAGAAGTGACACTACCTGTGAGTTACCAGCTGCTATACTGAGCCACCCCCAGCCCAACAAACCAAAACAAGCAGGCCTGCTTAAACTTACCTGACCAAAGAAAAAACCTTTCTCTAGCACCTACCCAGGTAGAGGGTGCTACAAACATAAACACTATAATTTGCCAGATCAGTTGGAGATCTATACCACCCTGTCCGGATCTTTATATTTTCCTTCTCCACTTTCAATGTAATGCAAACTATATAATTATACAGTCTATATATTTATGTAGTTTCCATCACATTGAAAGCGCATAGAGAGCAGGCCGAAAGAGGTAACTTAAATGACTTAAGTACTTCTACTGTGAACTGTGAAGATTAACAACCACATAATGTAGTCCACTAAAGCAGTCAGGTAGTGGTTGTTTTTAAAATGATTGTATTGCTTGTTAAAATAAGTAATGCAAGTCCTGTGAGTACCCATCACTGCCTCATTTGAATGTACCCGCCTTTATATGAGATCATACTGGCACATATTTCAGAGGACGTATTTTCATACGAAACGCGTCGGGTAGCCCACCACACTGAAATGCTGCTTGTGATTTTATGCTTGGAATATTTTATTTGACATTTTGTACCTGACGGACTTTTTTATCGCTATTTAATAAATATACCTCCTCATCTGGGGTTTTACACTATTCCGAGTGTTCTCTTATCCCCTCGGTTGCTCATCCATATTTTTGGACCATTGGTCAATTCTACCTACCTGGACACATTACTGAGAGGCATCTCCAGGATAGCCTTGTCTTACAAGCAAGACCCACTCCACTGTCAAGGATTGTGTGACGCATTGCCCAACAAAAGGAAGACCTGCTGAGATCCAGAACCGGTGCAAAGCCCTCTTCCGTAGCTGGGAACACCATGGATGAGACTAGGTCTCCACGGCCAAGATCCCCTTGAGATGGTTCTATGCCTACATTCTACCGGTGTCTGGTAAGCCTCCAATTTACCTCCATTTGAGGATTTTATCTGCATCCTTGAGCAGTTTTTGTCATTTCACTTCCAATGAAGATTTTGCACACCTGATGTTTGCATTACTATTGACTGTCATGGACTCATCAGTATAATTTTATTCACGGAATTATTTTTCCTTATATGGATTGAGCGCTATATTATTGTTTGTACTATATTTGATTTTCAATGAGTTTGATTGAGATATAGCAGCTCACCTACGTTTACACACTCACTTGTATCACAATTTTGCCTTAGCGCAATATCACTTACACATATTTCAGAGGGTGTGCAGGTACCACTCTAGTATAGTTAAATTGAAGGCACAAATCTTCCACAAAGCTCTGTTTTGGCCTTGATTCCATTTAGCTGAATGCAAAGGTGTAAACGGCATATCATTCTCTCCTTTATAGCTAATTTTCTTGTTTCACCTTACCATGTTTACTTTTTCCTATGGTACCATTGGGAACCCAGGTGGGACAAGAACACGCAATATTTTTGGAAGAAAGTAGGGTCAGAATGCTGAATAAAGAGAGGTGTGTGAGGCTTATTGAATGTTGTCAGACCTATCTTGTTAGCAGGACTATTCCAAGCATTCTTGTCAAACCTGGCAGCATGTAATCTGCCAGAAAACAACAACAAAAAAGAAAAGGGAAGGTGCACCCACCTAGTGCATAACCATAATAAAATGTATTAAATAAATAAAACAAGTACTATATTTACAAGCACAAGCATATCTAACATGCAAATGAGACAGCCTCCAGGTCCACAGTGTTCAGCCGATTGTGCGGGAAGACCTCAAAGTGTCCATGATGTATCTTAGGAAAAGGGCTTGACCCTTGAAATGTGTAAGCCATCATGGACACTTTGAGGTCTTCCCATGTCATTAGCTGAACACTGTGGACCTGGAGGTGGTCTCATTTGCATGTTTAATATGCTTGTCATGTGTTTGTAATAATGATACTAGACTTATCCATTGAATACATTTTATTATGGTAATACGCTAGCTCGGTGCGCCCTCTCTTTTTTGTTGTTGTTTTCCAGTGCATGAAAGAATCTCCCACAGTCCTCAGTAAGACATTTTGTACTATATCCATAAGCCATTTGTATAGAGAGTCTATCAAGTCCTTAAGCAGCATCTTTGGTTAGCACTTAATCTGCCTTCATGCCCAACACTTACAAAATCCCCATGTCTCATCCTCATGCCTAATGATAAGATCCAGCCTTTCTACATAATAAGGCCTTATGCACACTGGACGTTTTTGAAAGTTTTTACAGCTGCTGTTTTTAGCTGCAGATGTTTTTTTCTACAATCAATAAACTCCCCAGCATGTTATCCTATGTGTTCATGCACACATAGGCTGTTATCAACTGTTTTTGGCTGGGGTGTTTTTGAGCTGTAAAAAAAACGCAAGACCAATGTGTTCTGAAAGACGTTTTTCAGCTGTAAAAAAGGCTCTAACGCTGAAAAACGCGGCTTAACGTTGTATACACAGCGTTAAGCCTCCTCAGGCGTTTCTGTCTCTATTAAAAATCAATGGTTCCCTATAGCCCATTGATTTGAATAGAAGTTGCACCAGAGGTCGGATCATGATGATCTGACTTACCGGGCAACTTGTGTACTAAGCACCTTGAAGGGGAACCCCGCAAAAAAAAAAAAAAATTCCTGGGGTTCCCCCAAGAGCATATCAGACCCTTCAGTCTGATATGGATTTTAAGGGGAACCCCAATGGCAAAAAAAATGGCGTGGGTCCCCCAAAATCCATACCAGACCCTTATCCAAGCATGCAACCTGGCAGGCCAAGAAAGGGGGTGGGGACAAGCAAGAGCCCCCCTCTCTGGACCATACCAGACCGCATGCTCTCAACATGGGGAATATGGGTACTCTGGGGCAGGGGAGCCTTGCACCCCCCACCCCAAAGCGCCTTGTCCCCATGTTGATGAAGACAAGGGCCTCTTCCCGACAACCCTTGCCGGTGGTTGTTAGGGTCTGCGGGCGGATGGCTTATCAGGATTTGGAAGCCCCCTTTAACAAGGGGGCCACCAGATCCTGGCCCCCACTATATGTGAATGAGTATGGGGTACATTGTACCCCTACCCATTCACCTAAAAAAAAAGTGTAAAAAAACACACTACACAGCTTTTTAAATTTTTTATTAAATAACCTCCCAATGCATGATGGGATGGTGATGTCATAAGGAGACGGGCCTCCGGATGATGTCACCCAGTGGCCACGCCCCATGCCAATATAAGGCAATGCAGAGCCGCGGATACAGCATTCGAGTCAGAGAGAGCGACGAGTCAACATCTCAAGAAGAGCAGAGGGAGAAGACAGTGGGGAAGAGAGTAGCAAAAGAGCATAAGACAGAAGACCCAGCAGAAGATAGATGACCCCTCAGAAGACAGAAGATCCCACAAAAGAGCAGAAGAAAGAAGACGTTGGAGAGGGAGAAGAGCCGGAGAGGATGAAGACGACGGAGCTCATTTAATAAAATATTTTAAAAAGCTGTGGAGTGTTTTTTTTAATACTTTTTTTTAGGTGAATAGGTAGGGGTACAATGTACCCTATACTCATTCACATAGGGTGGGGGACCGTGATCTAGGGACCATCTATCTTCTGCTGGGTCTTCTGTCTTCTGCTCTTTTGCTACGCTCTTCCCCACTGTCTTCTCCCTCTGCTCTTCTTGAGATATTGACTCGTCGCTCTCTCTGACTCGAATGCTGTGTCCGCGGCTCTGCATTGCCTTATATTGGCATGGGGCGTGGCCACTGGGTGACATCATCCGGGGGCCCATCTCCTTATGACATCACCGTTCCATCATGCATTGGGAGGTTGTTTAATAAAATATTTTAAAAAGCTGTGTAGTGTGTTTTTTTTACACTTTTTTTTTAGGTGAATGGGTAGGGGTACAATGTACCCCATACTCATTCACATATAGTGGGGGCCCGGATCTGGTGGTCCCCTTGTCAAAGGGGGCTTCCAGATTCTGATAAGCCATCCACCTGCAGACCCCAACAACCACTGGCAAGGGTTGTTGGGAAGAGGCCCTTGTCCTCATCAACATGAGGACAAGGTGCTTTGGGATGGGGGGCGCAGGGCCCCTCTGCCCCAAAGCACCTATACTCCGCATGTTAAGGGCATGCTGCCTGGTATGGTCCAGGGGGGGGCGCTCGCTTGTCCCCACCCCCTTTCCTGGCCTGCAAGGCTGCGTGCTCAGATAAGGGACTGGTATGGATTTTGGGGGTTGGGGTTCCCCTTAAAATCCATATCAGTCCTAAGGGTCTGGCATGCTCTGGGGGGAACCCCACGCAATTTTTTAATTTTTTTTGCAGAGTTCCCATTCAAGATGCTCAGCACACGAATCACGCCGCAAGTCGGATCATCATGATCCGACATCTGGTGCGACTTATACTATTCAAATCAATGGGCCATAGGGAATCATTGAGTTTAATAGAGGCATGAGAAACATGGCTTACAGTTAGCGCCGAAAAACACGCAAAAACGCTACTGCAAAAATGCTCAAAAGAGCTGAAAAAAGTCACTAAAAGCTACTGATGTTTTTAGGATGTTTTTTAATGTCCTGTGTGCATGAGGCTTAACTGTCCTGTCATAGCATACAGAAACAGGACTACTACACAATTTAGCCTAATGTATTCCATTAAAAGGAGACAGTTGAAGACCACTGTGGTGAGATCAGAAACTGCCCTATGTTGCCCCTAGGAAGATGTGTGATATAATTATTTTTCCTTTCTGTACAGGAGGAATTAGCCCAGCCTAGCTCTCCTCTGCGAGGTACAGAACACCCTCACGCGTTTCTCCCCAACAGATGCAGTAAAATGAGTGAGCATTGTCATGATTTTTTTAAAATTAAGGTTTATTGTTTTAATACAAGATTAAACAACACCAGACAACTCGTCTCACAGGGCAAAGATACACAAACAAAGAAAAAAAAAAAAAGAAGAACCCCCCCCCAGGCTCACCACCATGATCCGACCCGAT
>BLSH010177154.1:126558-138259 GCA_018402905.1 Glandirana rugosa | reverse complement strand
GCAGTGTGACAGGTGGGGGGCAGTGTAACAGGTTTTGGGGGACAAGGTGACAGGTAGGGGGCAGTATGACAGGTGGGGGGCAGTGTGACAGGAGGGGGGCAGTGTGCCAGGTGAGGGGGCAGTGTAACAGATGGGGGGCAGTGTTACAGGAAGGGGGCAATGTGACAGATGGGGGCAGTGTGACAGGAGAGGGGCAGTGTAAAAGGTGTGGGGAAGTGTGACAGGTGGGGGGCAATCTAACAGAAGGGGGTGCAGTGTTACAGGAGGGTGACATCTGACAGAAGGACACTTGGACTCACTCAAACTCTGGGCACTGTGTATCTGGGGGTGGGGGGGCAGCATTATTCTGTGGTTATTTGCATGTTACAGGGATGGAGTAGTCTCTTGGCATGGTGGCAGGAAGTCTCCCTTACCTTACATAGCAGGCCAGCAGGAGCAGTCTGAAATAGCGGAGCTGATGGAGTAATTCAGCACAGAGGAGATACTTTCCTCCTGCTGTGCACAGCTGCGAAGCACAGCACTGCTAGTGGTCCTAGCAAGCTAGTTTCCCGTCACATCCGTCTGACTCTGCTGGCACAGGTGTGGATCAGACTCCATAACTCAGGGGAGTCACTCCCCTGCCCCCCTGACCTAGGAAACGGAAGACAGTTATTTTTAAAATCCAATTCTGATTTTACTGTCCCCTCCCCATCCTGGTGCCCTAAGGCGGCCCTGATTACTAAAATTGGAGAGTGCAAAATCTGGTGGGGCTGTGCATGGTAGCCAATCAGCTTCTAACGTCAGCTTGTTCAATTAAGGTTTGACAAAGAAACCTGAAAGTTGATTGGTTTCTATGCAAAGCTGCGCAAAATTTTGCACTCTCCAGTTCTATTAAATCAATCTCATAGTAACATTGTGGCAAATCATGAGATGAGAAGCTGCCCCAGGGACTGATCAGTGCCAACACAAGGTCAAACATTTGTCTACACAACCAAGAACTACACAGGCGCTCAGATTTACGAGATATGAGCCAGTATCTTAGTCCGAGAAGTAGATACTGACCCTGAATAATGCTATTAACATTTATGTACTAAACATGAAAAAAAAAAAATATTTGATGTTAGGTCAACTTTCAATATACAGCGCTGAGTGGCCAACATAAATGACACTGGTATATACAAGATTTTTTATTTATACAACGGCTGCTATCATGTATGTTTTAATTGCAATAATGGCAAACCTTACCCATACTAGGTACATTAGTTTACCATGGTGAGCCATTATAAGTTACATGATTGGGCTTTTATCAAAAACTGCTGCCCAGTGCTTCTGAGATTGGATAGAGTGCTTCTTAATAGACACATGTACTGATGCAGCACATTCAGATTAGTGTGCTGATAACAGTGTATCTAATTTGGAAAACTGCAGCATGCGAAAATATCTGTCTTACATCATGCTTGGAGAAGAGCTGGAAGTGAATATAAATAGATAAGTGAATATAATTTAATACTGTACTGTATATACAAGCGCATACCAGTGTAGCATAAATAGCAGTTGCATAGCAACTAATCTGATCATTCTGTCCCATAACAAGCGATCGTGGGTATTATTATAAGCCACATGTCAGATAAATGTGAGACGTGTCTGGTCTCTCCAGGGAACAATTTATGTCATGAATTGCTTAAGTGGTGTAAATAATACACGCAAATGTGTTTTATTTTCACAACAGTTTAATTACTTTTCTAACTAAATATAATTACTGTCTGGGAATTATTTCTTGTTCTTTCTGGTTATATGAAATAATTTGTTTGTTCTTATTTACGCAGAATATTTTGTTTACCTTTCCTTTTATACAGCTTATCATTAAATCCAAGCCACCAAAACTATACCACCTATTCTTATTTATTTATTTTTTAATGAGATTTTATTCAGCTTTTAGCATGTGAGGTGCCCGTAGTCACAAAGCAACACATAGACAAACATTACAGCACACAGGTAATGAAAACCGTGAAAGCCTGCAATACAAAGAAACCAAAAAAGAGTGCTAAAAAATATCAGCTAATGTTGTAAAGCACTGCACAAACTGTCAGTGCTATATAAATTATGTATAATAATAATAATAAAAATCAGATGGTCAAGCAGGGGTAGACAGTATATGCAATCAACCACTGTCTGATTTTTTTTTTGCGGAGATTTCCCTTCACTTCCTGTCCCACAGCCAAACAGGAAGGGAAGGGATATCTCTGCAAATCAAAGAATGTATTGGGGACCCCCAGCTCAGCAGAATTAGTGTCCCCATTAGAGGATTTCCCATCTATTACTTTTCTGGGGACAACCCAAAAATTGGGGTTTTAGTTTTACTTTCACTTTCAATGATAATGGTAAACAGGACAAATAGAGAGGTGAATCTCCTTAACAATGGCACACAGCAATAAAAAATCACAGGAGCTCTAATCCGTCTCTACCCTGTCCAAAACATTCAACATTGTGCACGAGTGCCTCGGCCATCCGGGACTCTCCCTCCTAATTGGCTGAGACACAGCAGCGGCGTCATTGGCTCCCACTGCTGTCAATCAAAGTCAATTAGCCAAGAGGAAAGAGAGGGGGTGGGGCAAGAAAAAGAAACAACACACACACAAACAAATGTATATGGTGATGGTAATAAAGTTAGCAGCAGAGTCACTGAGATAAGACAGAGGGAGAACAATAGACTAGGGGGAGGGGGTGACAGTTACAGAAGAGGTCGTAAAACTGTAGTGTAATGGGTAAAGAAACCTATATCTAAATTTAAGACATTATTTTTTGTGTAAAAAAGAAGTATCATTCTTAGTTCAAACATTTTCCTTTCCTGGATGGTTCTCAAATTCCCTTTAAGAATGAAGACAATGAGGTCTTCAATTGTGTGGTCCGGTTGTGAGAAGTCTTCTTTATGTTCCTTGATGGAATGTCTGTGTAAATTCATCCTTGTTTGCAACTTCTGTCCTGTTTCCCCAACATAAGATCCTTTTCTGAACTGTTTGCATTGATATGCATTGGTATACAACATTACTAGAGGTACAGCTGTATGATCTCATGATATTGAAGGTTCCATTTGTGTGAGATACTTCTAGATTAATTGATCTGGTTGCACAGTTTACAGCATTTTTTATTGCAGTGTTTGCTTCCATTATTTGTGACTTCATAATCAGAGTGAAGTTTCCTGCTGATTAGTTTATGTCTGAGGTTGGGTGGTTGTCTGAAAGCCAATATTGGGGGTTGTTGGAATATTTCTTTCAGAGTTTCATCCTCTGTTATAATGGGTTGTAAATCTTTGATTATCTTTTTTATGCCTTCTAGTGCTGGGTTGTATTTAGTGACTAGAGGTACACGGGTATTTGGTTTTTTCCTCTTTGTATTGGTGGAGATTTTCTCTTCAAGTTTTCAAGGCCGTGTTTATGCTGTTGTTGATGATTTTGTCTTTGTACCCTTTCTTATGGAAGGAGTCTGCCAGTGTTCTGAGATGTTTATCTCTGTCCTCTGGGTCTGAACATATTCGGTGGTATCTGATGGCCTGGCTGTGTATGATGACTCGTTTAGTGTGTTGGGGGAAAACTGGAGCTATAGAGATAGCTGCATCGGTCAGTTGGTTTTCTGTATATTGAAGTGTGAAGCTTATCATCCCTGATGTATACTGTAGTGTCTAGGAAGTTGACATGTGTGCTTGAATAATCCATTTTTAGTTTGATAGATGGGTGAAAGGTGTTGATCAATGAGAAACACTGTTTTAGATTTTCTTCACCTTCAGTCCATATCATAGAGATATCATCAATATAGCGATAATATCTGTATGGCTTATGTTGAATGCTGTTCAGGAATTTGTCCTCCAGATCAGCCATAAATAAATGTGCATACTGGGGTGCCTTTTTACTTCCCATAGCAGTACCCATACACTGGAGATAGCTGTCATTGTTGAAAGTGAAGTAGTTGTGTGTAAGAATTAATTTGATGAGCTGTGTAATATCCTCAGCAGTGTATTTGTTGTTTGGTGAGGATGATAAGAATCTGTGACATGCAGCCAACCCATCCTTGTGAGGAATGTTACTGTACAGAGATTCTACATCCATAGTGACTAGAAGTGTATTTGGTTGTAATTTTTGTAAATTGTTGAGCCTGTTCAGAAAATCAGTGGTGTCTTGCAGGAAACTCGCAGTGTTCATGACTAACGGTTTTAACATATTTTCTACAAGGCCTGAGATATGTTTGGTAAGTGTATTCATACCTGTTATGATGGGTCTGCCTGGATTTCCTGGCTTGTAAATCTTGGGCAGCATGTAAAAGTCTCCAATTTCTGGATTATCTGGAATCGCATTGATAAGTTCTGAATGTAGGTGGCTTGGCATTGTTGTAATGAGACCTTTTAATTACTTGGTAAAATCCTGGGTCGGATCATAATCCAGATTTTTGTAGTAAGTGGTATTTGCCAGCTGCCTCTGGCCCTGTTGTATATATTTGTATGTATGTATCCATCACAGCAATGGCTCTCCCTTTATCTGCAGGTTTGATAGTTATGGTCTGATTATTGTGCAGATCATGTACAGCTCTTCGCTCCAGTGGTGAAAGGTTGTATAATATTTTCTTTTGCTGGGTGGATATCAGGGATGTGACTCGCAGCCTGAAGCTGTCAATATAGGTGTCCAGTTTGGGGTTCCGTCCTTGAGGAGGTGTGAATTTGCTGTTCATTTTCTTTTTGTTGCCTCCTATTGTCCCTGGATTCCTTTCTTTACTGTGAAAGTATTCTTTGAGCCTTAGTCTCCTGAAGAATGCCTCCATATCCGTTACTGTTACTTCTGGTGCGGAAAGTTCATGATTAGACAAATTTATGATTCCAAGTTCCTCTGTTATATCAGCATTTTCAGTCAGGTCAGCATGTACACAAGGGGTCCCTGGGGATTCTGGACTGGGTTCCAAGTCGCTGACAGCAGGAGTTATAGAAGTTGTATTTGTTTTATGCTGTTTAGGTTGTATCCAATAGGTTTGCTCTTGGTGTAGCTTTTGGAGTTTTTTTTTGCTTCCTGTTCATGGCAAGTTTTTGTAGTTGTCTTAGTAAGGTTTCAATTTCATTCTTGATTTGATTGATGCTTGTAGGGTCCCATGTTGTTGAGGTTTCATACACCAACTATTTTTGTTTCCTGATTGTTTCCCTTTTGCCATACAGTTAAAGGTCTCGCGGGCACAAAGCTTTTTGAACTGCTCAGCTGCTGGGAGGGTCACCGCTTTGGTGAACATAGGAGGCTCATAGAAGAGGGTGAGAACCCTCTTAGTGTACCTAGGCCCTTTCGAGAGGTACACAAAAAAATCCACTTTTGGTCTGAAGGTCTGGGTCATAGAGAAAATACCCAATACCCTCCCAGCAGCTGAGCTGTTCAAAAAGCTTTGTGCCCGCGAGACCTTTTGGATTTATACTTTAGACATCCTCTCACCAGGTGGCATTAATGAATGTATAGAAGTCTATCCTATAGCCTTCTTATCCTATAGCCTTCTTTCCACCATTGGGACTCTGCTATATGAACCCCTTTTCTTTCCTAGAATATAATCATAATCTCTTTTTTCAACTACACACTTTTGCGCGAGTTGATCCACAACTTTTCATACCTTATTTCATCTCTGTTTTTGAAGCATTACTGCTCTCACATATGTAGCTTCATTTTCCTTGTCATTTTTTAATATTGCACTTTACTTATTAGAATAGATAGATCTTGTATCTTCATCATATTAATACTATCATATTACTTGTGATCATGACTTGATTCTTTACCCCTTTTTTAAATTTTTTTTTTAATAATATATATTTTTTTTATTTCAATAATGTTTATTGGTTTTGTAAGAAAAGTATTGACAAAACAGAGCCTCTGGGAATACCCCGGCTCAAGTGAAGTACAGTTGATTCATACAAAATTTGTATCAATATAAGTAGAAGTACGGATTAAAGGTAGTGAATGAAATGATAACAGCATAAGGATATAATGACCAGTGGAGAGTGACAAAGTATTAGGCAATTACAGCGCTGTGGGATGGTACCCTTGGTTTATTTTCAGTGCTATCTTAGGTTAAGATCCTCAGGCAACCCTATTGGGATGTTGGTTTTTGATCTTATCCGGATAGGAGCTTGCCAAGGTATTCGAGGTTTGACCCCCCACCCCAGACACCCCATGTGGGAGCATTCTGTGTCTTGTGGGGGGGGTCGCGCCACATTGTCATGAAAGAGAAGTTTTACCTATGTTTACTCGGCTTGCCCCTCTTAGTTTTCATTTCCTGGCCTTCCATGGTTCCCAATTTATTGAGGTTTTATGTTTTTTCCCATTTACCGATGATAATAGTAGTTCATAGGTATGGTGAGTGTTTGTTGTTTCTATAGTTTCTAGGAGGTTAGGGGGGTTTGGATCCTTCCAGTGTCTGGCTATTGTGAGTCTGGCTGCTAGAAGGAGATGTAGGGATGAGTATCTGATGTTTGGGGGTAGGATTTCTCAGTCTAGGTTTAGCAAAGCAAGTCCTGGGGAGATTTTGATGTGTGTGCCTGCCATATTTGTTATTAGTGTTTCTACCTCATGCCAGAAAAGTGTCAGTTTAGGGCAGCTCCAGAATACGTGCATAATATCCCCTTTTTGTTCACAATCGCGCCAACATTTATCTGAGGGTTTACCCCTGAAGCGGGAGATTTTGTCAGGTGTCAAGTACCAACGTAACAGTAATTTCTGGGTTAGCTCCCATAATTTAGTGCTTCTTGTCGTGTTGTATATGGATTTACAAGCTTGAGTCCATTGTTCTATTGTGTAGTTTTTGCCTAGATCTGATTCCCATCTAAGTATGGCGTTGTTTTTTGTAAAGGTTGTTTTTTGTTGGAGTATACCATAAAATAGTGAAATTCCTTTCTTGCTTGGTGAACTGGGGGATAGAAATGACCATGCTGTGGGGTGGATTACACTTCTCCATTTGGGGATTTTTGAGAGGCAGTGTGAAATGCGTAGATACAGGTAATGGTCAGTGGGCGGTGGTGAGAATTCTGAGACTAATTGTGAGAACGATTTTGGTCCTAGCAAAGTGAACAGATCTTCTATGTGGTGAATGCCTTTCTTGATCCAATTGGAGAGGGATATATTGGCCATGACGTTTTCAAGAGCTTGTAGCGGGGTTTTTAATTTGTAACGCTCTTCTAACGTGGAAGCTTGTGCTGTTAGGGATTTCCAGGCATTTAGGGATGCCGTCATGGGGGGGGGGATGTATGAGGGGGTGGCTGCTTTTAGTAGTGTGCCTGCTAACCATGACTGCAGTGTGTTCTTGTGCGTATATTGTGCTTCTATGGTGCCCCAGTGTGTGTCAGGTGAAGGAAGGAACCATTCTTTTATTTGTAAGAGAATGGTTGCTGTGTGGTAATCTTTGAAGTCTATGTAACCCATGCCTCCCGCTGCGCGGTGTTTGATAAGTTTGATGTGAGCAGATCTGGGTTTTTTCCCTTGCTACACAAATGTGGATAGGAGTGCTTGTAAGGACTTGAAGTAACTATGAGGAATAGGTATTGGGAGAGACCTAAAGAGATAGAGGAGTTGAGGTAGATTCATCATTTTGAATGCTGCAAGTTTACCTGCCAATGAGAATTCGAATTTAGATAAGTTTTGCAGGTCGGCTTGGAGTTTGGTTCGGTAAGGAAGGTAGTTGGACGAGAATAGGTTTTTGGTGGACTTTGTTATTTGTACTCCCAAGTATGGTATACTGTGATCTACCCATGAGTACGGGTAAGTTTGCTGGAGTACATTGGATTGTACACTGTCAATGCCTATTCCTAGAATAGAGGACTTGGCTTCATTTACTTTATAATACGATATTCTGCTGAACCAGTTCAATGTATTTTGTGCTGCAGCTAGTGAAGTGTATGGGTTTGTTAGTATAAGGATTACGTCATCCGCAAATAGACTGATTTTATGATCTTGGGTGTTGACTTTGAGGCCTGTTATTAGTTGGTTTGTTCTTATGTGTTCTGCGAGGGGTTCGAAGTTAAAGATCAGGGGGGAAAGAGGGCAGCCTTGTCTTGTTCCATTTGTGATTCTAAATGGTTTGGATATACAGTCTGAGGTGAATACTTGGGCCGAGGGGGCTGTGTAGAGTGCCAGTATTGCGTTGAGAATGCTTCCTTGAAAGCCAAATTTATGGAGTACTGAATGTAGGTATTTCCAATGCACTCTGTCGAACGCCTTCTCTGCATCCAGGGATAGGAGCAGAGAAGGCGTTCCTGACTGTTCTGCATAGTGTATAAGATTTATTAACCTTCTAGTGGCATCTGAGGTTTGTCTGCCTTTAACAAAGCCTGATTGATCTTTGTTTATTAAGGATGGAAGGATACCCATTAGCCTGTTGGGTAGTAGTTTAGCATATATCTTTAGGTCAATGTTGAGTAATGCAATGGGGAGGAAGTTTTTAGGAGAATTCGGGTCTTTCCCGGGTTTCGGGAGGGTGATGACTGTAGCATTTAACATTTCGGGTGGGAAGAGAGAAGTAGATGTGGCTCTATTAAAGATAGTGAGTAAGTGGGGAGATAGGATTTGGAGGAATGTTTTATAGTATTCCCCTGACAGGCCGTCGGGCCCTGGGGCTTTATTGTTGGGCAGGTGGTTGATAGTTTGCTATATTTCTGTTTGATTGAATGGTTTGTTTAGGTCGGATAGCTGATCGTTTGTTATCTTAGGGAGTGAGATGTGATCTGGGAAGGAGTTGATTTCATCGGTAGAGGGTTGATGCGTTGCTTTGTCATTTTTGGATGCTATAGAGATTACTGTAATACGTGCTAAAGGTGTCCGCTATTTCTTTGGGGTTAATCAGTTTTTTGTTGGATTCTGGGTGGTATAGATATTGGATTTTTGATTTTTCGTGTCGGCCCTTGATTAGTCTAGCCATTGCTTTTCCTGCTTTGTTTCCTGTTGTGAAGTTAATAGCTTTTAGTTTACATAGGGATTTTTCGTGGGACTGGAGTATTAGGTCTCGTAGGTCTTGGCGTAGGTTAAAGATTTTTGTTGTTGTTTCTGGGGTTGGTGATTTTTTGTTTGAGTTGTCTAATGTGTTAATTTCCTTTGATATAGCGTCTAAACGCTGTGATCTTTCTCTCTTTAATTTAGCGCCTAGTTGAATGAGGATACCTCTTATAAAAGCTTTGTGAGCACACCACGCAACCATCGGGTCCGCCACTGAGCCTGTGTTGTTGATAAAGTATTCTTCAAGTTTGTTTGATATCATTTTTGCATAGTGTGGGTTTTGTAGCAGGTAATTGTTGGTGCGCCACAAGTATGAATTGGAAGGTGTTTTTTTGTCTAGTAGTGTAATGGTTATTGGCGCGTGGTCGGACCAGGTGGCTGTGTGGATCTCAGATGAGTGTACATTTTGTAGAAGCCATTTATCTAAAATGAACAAATCAATCCTTGAATAGGAGTTATGTCTTGGAGACAGGTATGTAAAGTCTCTTTCTTCTGCATGACCGCATCGCCACGCATTGTAGAGGTCATTGGCGTTTAAAAGTGGGTTCAGTGATGGTATGGTTCTTTTAGGTTTGGAGGATGAATCCAGTTGGTAGTCCGGGACTAGGTTAAAGTCCCCACAGATGAGTATGTGGCCTTGTTGGACTTTCTTTATTTTTTTGATTATTTTGTTGTGGAATGAGATCTGTCTCTGATTTGGGGAGTATATGGATGCCAGGGTGTACTTGTTAGCGTTGATGGTGCAGATAATGATAATGTATCGCCCATTGGGGTCTATGATGCTCTGATGGAGCTGGAAGGACACAGAGTCTCTGATCGCGATTAGAATACCTCTTTGTTTTTTGGAGAATTTGGCCTGGAACACATGGGGAAATGATTTGTGTTTACATTGGGGGGAGTTGTCTATCATGAAATGCGTTTCCTGGACGCATACAATGTCGCTATGTAGTTGTAAGGCTGTTTTCCAGAGGGATGTCCTTTTTGCCGGGTGATTCAGGCCTCTGGCATTTAGGGATAGGACTGTGATGGTCATCTTGGGGGCTTGGAGTGTGTGGTGGGAGCACTTACTTGCGTTGTTGAGTTCTGGTGCAGTGATCCCTTGCTGATGTCTTGTTTGAGGGTGGTGGCAGGGGTCCTCGGTGTCCTTGCTTGCTATCGGTGGGTGGTTGGAGTGAGGAGCCTGCAATAGATACTTGGTGATGCGGTTAGGTCAGATCAGTTGTTGAGAGGTAAGGTTGTCACTTGAGTCACGAGGAGTGACATTTAAGAATGAAAACATGAGAAATAATGAAAACAGAAGAAATAGTAAGGCAATTCAACTCAAGGGTCCTCAACAGTAGGACCTCTTAACATCTGGTTGAGTTTGTAACGAGCAGCTGATGCAGGTGTAGCTGCTAAACTTATGGGGGAAGAGTTTGTAACAACTAAAAAGGTCTGAGCTCTTTGTTCAGTAGGCTCAATCGGCAGGCCGGAGAGTGTGGCGAAGATGGTGGACCCTTGGGATCCTTTAGTTGTTGGGTCTGTGTTTGTTGTTATGGGGTTGAACTCCTGGAAGAGACCTGTTGGAGTGAGGGTGGATGCTTGTTTCTTGAGGTGGGTCTGGAATAATGTTCCCGGCCTTAAGTAGTCGTAGGCCTTCTGGTAGATGGTTGACTGAGTGAGAGGATCCATTGTGGGTAATCAGGAGAGTAGCTGGGTAGCGCCATTTATAGACAATTTTATGATTGTTTAGTACCTTGGTGACGGTCTTCAGCTGCCTTCTTTGTTGTAGTGTATATTGCGACAAGTCGGCGTAAATTTGAATTTGGTCAAAGGGAGCTGGCAGACTGTTGCGTTGCCTTGCTTTCAGGAGTAGTTGTTCTTTCACCGGAAAGAAGTGAATTTTCATTAGCACATCTCTAGGGATCGAATCAGCTAGGTGTTTGGGTTTGGGGATACGGTGGATGCGGTCAATTGTTTTTTCGACCGGGGATAGACCCCGTATCAGGGCCGTGAGTAAGTCGTGAGCGTATTTTTGGAGGTTTTGCTGAGAAACTGTTTCGGGGACTCCGCGGAGTTTAATGTTATTGCGTCTAGATCTGTCCTCGAGATCAGATAGCTTCGCTTTAATCCAAGTGTTGTCAGACTTGGTATCTTCATATGCGTCCACCAGTTCGTTGATGGTGCTGGTGCAGTCCTCCATTTTGCTTTCAATATGTGACACTCTGTCATCCAGGTGGTGTAGTTCGTTGTTGAACTTAGTGAATAAGCCCGATAGGTTGGACATTAGGGAAGCTTGGAATGAGAGTGGCATGTCCGTCATCATGGTGTCAAGTACAGGTTGGCCCAAAGTTGGGAAGGATGCTATGGAGGTGTGTAGGTCGTCCTCTGGGTTGGTGGGGGTAGGGCTTAGGTGTCTGGTCGTGGATACCTGTTGTCTAGAGTCTACTCGTCACTCCGTTCTTTGTGGGGTGGTAGACTGAGAATGTGTCTAGAAGACCTGTATTATGTTCGTCTCCGTGGTGTAAGAGGTGTGGGTCTTCTGAAGAGTCGTTATTTGGGGTGATGTCCTTCGGGTCGGTTTCGATCCTACTCCGATCTGAGTGGTAGGTTGGGTCGCGATAGGCTGTTGTCTTCGGGATGGGGGTGGTTGGGTCTCCTGCTGGATGTGTGGAGGTATCGTAGGAAGGGTTGAAACCCGGTTGGACATGAACTGTGGTACTACTGCCTGTACGGTGAGAGTA
>BLSH010177154.1:61075-105396 GCA_018402905.1 Glandirana rugosa | reverse complement strand
GTAGCCACAAAAATACTAATCAAGAAGCAGGTCCTAAGAAACAGACAAGAATGAAAGACAACTACATCTCAGTGCTCCCATTATTAAAACACTGCATAGCGACTATCCCATTCCCATTAGAAACATGTTGAAACCATACATACCAGATTGAATCTAGTTCCAAGCTTGAAAAAAGGAGGCAGGTGGGACTCTTATTGGCACCATCTGTTAAAAGCGTATTGTTTCCCCAGATTGGCATAAATATCCCCATAGATGTAACTGCATCTAGAGGTATAGATAGTACGCATATAAATGCAGGAATACTGCACTAATTGGAAGTTTGCAATAGCTTTTTAATAGTAAACCATAAATAAGGAGTAGGGCAGAGCAGGGCAGGAGAGCAGGGCAGAACGAGCATCATGAATGGTTTAGATATAACAATTCACGGTAGCCACAAAAATACTAATCAAGAAGCAGGCCCTAAGAAACAGACAAGAATGAAAGACAGCTACATCTCAGTGCTCCCATTATTAAAACACTGCATAGCGACTATCCCATTCCCATTAGAAACATGTTTTTTAGGATGTAGGGATGTAGGTGCGTCAATTATGGTTTAATATCTGTTAGATTTTGAGCACACACCTTCTCATATAATCAGTTGCCAGTGGAAGGGGCTCCCGATCGTGTCAGTGTTTTGAAAGCAGCAAGGACGTTGATTGTCCAGGCGTGTATGGGCCTGATAGGAGAGTCAGAAGCAAGGTTCTGGGCTCCGCCCTCCCGAGGAGTCCTGGATGGCAAGGGAGAACCGTGCAGGACTGCACGGGTCTGTCAGAGAGGAGACAGAAGGCCCAATCAGGTTGGCCCGTAGCAGCAAGAGAGAATGTCAGCCGGGGTACTGAATGGGTATTACAGGGTCACGAGACCGAGGTCTGAGCGTGAGCAGCAACGCTGACCAGTAAATCACGGAGGTTTGGTCTTTTGACCGTGAGTGATTTACTTTCCTGTGTTGAAGTGAAACCCCTGCAAGGGAGAACTCTGGATGGACTGTAATTTCTGTTATTTTAATAAACATGGGCTGCCATGCACTTAAAGAGATCCTGACTGTCATGAACTCACTCCAAACTCATCTACCACGAGAGCTAAACACCCCCATGCCCCACGTGGTGGACTCGGCGAGCACAAGAAGGAGCTGTTGGCTGTGTGTGCAAGTGCAGCCAGGCAAAAGGCATTGCGTGCAAGTTGTCTTTGTGTACCTGTGGTAGGAGAAAAACATTTTATGCTGTGGCACTGTGTGCAAGACCGCAAGGATGGGGCGGTCAAAGCAGAAAAAGGAGGCAGTCCTTGCTGAAGCAAGATAAAAGCTACTATGGCTGGAGGGTATAGCACTACATGCCCCAGCCAAGCCAGAAAATTAATCTGAATGTGAGTTTGCTATGAACTGGTATAATTGGTCACATCACCCCCAGTTAAAGGGGACGTGAAAGAGGACATTGTCCCTGGCAGCCTGAACCCAAAGGTGCCACAGCATGACGCAAGGAGGCCTCTGCGCTGCATGCGTTGTAGGGAATGGGGACATACTGTTTCCCAGTGCCCCTTGTCATGGGGTAACCAAGGCAGACGGGAGGTTGATAAAACCTGGAAATCACCTACCAAAGAAGGTTGTCAGTGGCGTCTCAGTGAGAGAAAAAGTTTTGCGGGGAGCATGCGGTCTCCCATGGAAACCCCCAGTAAAGTGCCGTCAGGATGGTGGGGCTGCTGTACAGATGAAGCTTGCTGTCCCTACCAAGAGGGCTGGGAGGCCCGAGAATCTGTGATGTCTAGGGGGGCTGTGGTTGCCCCTAGCAATGTTAGTACAAAGAGTGCACCAGTGGAAGTGGTTGCTCTTGGCAACGAGAGAATGATTTGTGTCACTATTTTTTGTCACCCAAGGATGCTATTGCGGACTATCTTGAAGAGTTTGAATTCTGGGCTGCAGTTGAAGGGTTGCCTAGAAGCCGATGGGCTGAGTTGGTACAGCCGCGTCTTACAGAGGAATACTGAGAAGTATACAGAGGGATAGTCTCTAACGGAGATAACTATGACAACTACAAAGTCGCAATCCTGGATAGAGAGCGCTGGAAAAATTCCAGAATGAGCAGCTACAATGAAAAGGTTTGTGGAGTTACCAATGGCAACGGAAAGTCTGTTTGGCCTGCAATGTTGCCCTGCAACCCAAAGGGGGCATTTGCTTGTGAGAGCACAACCAAGGAGGGGCGATGCCCTCAGGTTCCTACACCTGTCGTCTAGAAGGGTAAGACTATCTGTAATACAATGTTGTCTGGAACCACTGATTTCATGTTAAAAGAGACTGGTTTTGAGACTGTCCATGATGTGAAAGTGACCCCTGTTAGTGGGGCCACTGAATGTACTCTTGAGAGTGACCTTTCCATGTGCAGTACCCTGTAAAGGGATGAGGCAGGGGTTAAGTCAAAACTGCACCTCTGTTGATGGCTAAATGTGATGTATCTAATGTCAGTGTTGATGCTGATAAAAAGTGTAATGTTATTAAGAAAACCCCAGGTTCTTACAGTGCAAAGGCTGGGATCAAAAATGGGCCATTGCCCATAGCAACTGATGGTAAGACAACACAGCTGTCCCTAGAAATCTCCCGGGAACATCCTGTATTGGAGCCGGAGGTTGCCCGGGACAACTGTGATGCCACTCTGGTGGGGCAGAGTGGAACTGCACCTTTTATTGCAATTGTTTAAATGCAATCTACTAGTACTGAAAGTGTGCAGGTAAATAATGGGTTAATGCAACTTGTTGAAAACGCAAAAACCTGTGTGAGGTTTGTGAAGCACCACCTGAGCAAGATAGTGGAAGTGGTGTATTGCAACCTATTGTGGGTAATCAGGTGTTGCCAAAGTTTGAAATGTTCACACTGACTTTTGCAATGTGTCTGCAGCTAAGCCCGTCTGCTTCCATGTGTCTCCTTGGGCAGATGGATCGGTGCTGAAGAGTACCAGTGAATGTACCACAGATACAATGGATTGGGATAGTTGGCATAAAAATGAAATCTCCTTGATAGATAAGGCTTTTATGCACAAAATAAGGCGGACACTGTTTCTGCTCTGCCGGCAGGGGGAACTGCAGAACAGCCTGTAGCTGAAGGTGGGGTGGCTGATGCAGAAAACACAGCAGAGAGTTTGTCTATGACTCCCAAAAGTAATGTTGATGTGGAGTGTCAAAGTGATGTTGTCACTGTTAATGTTCTGGAGCATGTCATTGATGCTGAGCCTGAGAAGTTGGGTATAAATCTAGCATCTGGCAGCTCTTTGGTAGAGCACCAGGCTGTAGTTACCTCCGGCTGGGAGGAGCTTCTCTTAAATGTTGCAACTTCTGAGGTCGCATCAAGTGAGTCACCCTGCATTCCCAGTGTCATGGAAGTCCCCAGGAAGGACTTGGGTTTAAAATCAAGGGTCTGGTTTGTAACACAAGCACTCAAGGAGATGCTTGCACTTTCGGATGTACAGCCCATCTATACTGGTGTGTCTCCTACACAGTCTAATGGTCTGGTACTGCGGAGTACCACTAGGTGGAGCCCTGGATGGCAGGCTGTACAGCCCAAAGAAAAACAAGAAAGGAATGACTTATTCCTGAGTCTGTTAAAAGTTGCACTTGGGTATGCTGCTGGTTCACTTCCTGTAAAAGTGTTATATGGGAAAGGGTTTAGAGAGATGGAAAGTGAGGAAAAAGTGTCTGAAATTTCACCTCCTAACGGCCAGGTGGAAAGCCTTTCTGGTGGTGCTGGTCGGTTGTCAGTGAAGGGCGCGTATACTGTACCAGTGGCCAATTTATATGAGATCGAAGGGCCGAGCAGGGACCAGAAAGCAGCAAAAATCCTGACCGGGGCTCAGACGGATATGGTTAAAAAGCCTGGGGTCCCCAGTTTAACAGTAGGTTTATGTGACAAACCTAATAAGGTCCCTGAGACAAGGGCAGGGATGAGAAATTCTGTAAAAATTGCAAGTGGAACAGACAAGAGTTTGCCTGTTCAGCTTGTGAATAGAAATCCAGATGACACTGGAAAAGGTCAGGTGGTGGGACAGCTGCCTGCAGAGTACATGGCACCAGAGGAGGTGATGTCTGGTGAGGTTTCCGTGGGGGATGGCTATCCTCTGTTGTGTATGCCCACTGCGGACTCTGCCCTAACCAACACTAGAAAAATGGAAGTTGATAACAGCTGCAATCTTGAATCATGTAATGTGGGTCTGAATAGGTCTATTGGTGAACCAAGCAATGTATTAACGCTACGTGAGAAGTTGGTTTCCATAGGTAGTGGTAAACGTGGCAAAGGATTAAGGCTAAGGCATGCATGGAAACACACCTGGAAGAAAGAGTGGGCTCACGCAGCTGACCGCTGGCGCAGAGTTTTGCTTGGTGTGTTCCGCCCCCTACGGGTTCGAAACAAAGGGGATGGGGCTATGTGACGGGGCGGTCCCCTGTCACGGTATTTGTCCCCCAGGATTGTCAACCTGGCTGGTTGACAGGCTCCAGGACCATTATTTGACACGGTAGAATCGGTTTTGCCAGTTTCTTCCAAGCTTGGTAGAATCCAGTAGGAAGCCTGGAGCTTGGAGATTTCACAGTGATCTGGGAGGGAGGAAATCTCCAGTCCTGGGGCCAGGCTTTGAAAGCAGCCAGGACATTGATTGTCCAGGTGAGTATGAGCCTGATAGGAGAGTCAGGACCAAGGTTCTGGGCTCCGCCCTCCCGAGAACATTTCTACAGGTCTACTTTTTATCTTAGGTGCAGCAGTAATTAGAGACCAGTAAAAGTAAAAACCCGGTCTGGATCAAAATCATACCTAAGTGACATAACCGAGAGAAAACACAAAAACTGGGCCTGGATATAATTACCTGTCTCAGTTCCTCATGTATCACAGGAAACATGGGGAAAAATATCTACCCTTAATGATTTCTTAATAAGTTGCACTCAGAGCCAGCTCTGGATGGGAGGAAGCCTCTGTTCCTAGGTCCACATCTTACCTGGTGGTCAGACCTTATTATTAGTGTCAGCTGTTTACAGGCCATTATATTTTCAAGCTGACTGATGCTCAGGGCACTCTCTTGCTCTCTCTGCTGTGGTTGCCTTCTGCTTGGTGAAAAGGTAGACAGAACACTAAAAAGTGCTGTTTGTTTTGGGGAACCCATTAGGAACACCATGTTAGTAACTAATAGTTTATTTAGTATATTGGACAAGTTGATTTGTTTATTTGTTTTATGCTATGGACTCGGGTTTCATTCACACTTGACTGTAGCATCTTTGAGAATTTTCCCAGTGTTTTTTCGCGTGTTTTCATGCATGATTTTGGCACGTTTTTATGTGCAATCATTTTTATACAGTGTTTTTGAGCTTTGGCATCATCTGTTGAATCATTTGGTGCTAGGTTTTTCAGATTTTTATTTTTTTTGTTTCAAAAGAAGTTTATTGAGTTTCCAGGAAAGAAAGAAAAGGGTTACAATTGCAACAGTGAAATAGACATGAAGTAAGAAACAGTGGCAATGTCCGGTATACATAAGATCAAAACAGAAAACTTTCGGCTAGCTGAAACATCAAACCTTTGCATCTGAGTTGGCAATTGATGCGTATGTTGTGGTTCTGTGTTGTGACATTAAAGCATCTGTGCGTATGGGGAACACTCTGCGCAGAGTGCCGTCGGGGAGAGGCCAGCACCGGGGGACGAGGAGTGGTATATGCCGTCTCATCCAACGGTGTCAGCCCCCCCTTCAACCGACAGGATGCGGGTGTCTGAGGTTCGAGATGGTCGGCCTGCTGAGCTGAGTAGCGCTCAGCGGAGTAGTTGGGGCTAAGGATATAGTCGAGGGTCCGGTGGGTCGGCCTTGCTGTCCTGCGGGAGTATGTGGGTAGCAGTCATGGAAGGGTGTCTGAGATAACCGGTAGTATTTGGAGGGGTCTTGATGGAGCGGGGGGGTATAGTTTGGGTTAACAGGCCAGCTGCTAGCCTCTAGGGGGATCTCGGTGTTGGGTGAGGGGTTGTGCGTGGGGTGGTGTGCGTGAGCGTAGAAAGTGGGGGTGGCCCAAGTAGGTGAGAGGAGGGGGGAAAGGGGGGGTCCGGGGTCTAGTGGCGAAATGTCATTCAGGAGTTCACAATGAGGTGGGCTAATGTAGGGCCAGGGGCCTGAGTGGGTCATCCCAGGAGGGGCGCGGGCCTCCATCACTCCCTGGGATCCACCCCCCGGGCTCCAGGGCCTTTGCTGGCAGTAGATCCTTGTGTGGGGGTCACTATCAGGAAGGTATAAAGTGGTTAATTGTCACGGGGATTAATTGCTTGTGTGTATTCCACTGTGGTCTTATAATGTGACCAGCAGGCCCAAGTTTTGTGGTATTTAGAGATGGAGTCATGTGAGATGGCAACGAGATCTTCCATTTCGGTAATTTTGTCTATTTAGAGGAACCATTCTTTGGTTGAAGGGGCTCTAGGTTTTCCCCAAAGGACTGGGATGCATAACTTGGCGGCATTGAGCATATGCATCGCCAAGGATCTATAGTAACGCTTTGTAGGGAGAGTGTTATGGTGTAGTAGACATTGGGCAGGCGTGAAGTCTAGGCTTAAGGTGGACACCTTTAGGGTTATTCTATGGACCTCCTGCCAGAACCTGTGGATCTTGGGGCAAGACCACCATATGTGGAGAAGCGAGCCAGGGTCTGAGTCGCATCTCCAGCACAGATTGGACACCGTTGGTGCAAATTTGTGAATGAGAGTAGGGACTCTGTACCACCGTCTTAGGACCTTGTAACCGTTTTCCTGGGTGGATACGTTTATGGAGGTTTTTCAGATTTTTTATCAAGTTGTATTTCTTTTATTATTATTATTCATTTATTATGAAATATTTTAAGTAAGTACACCCTGTAGAAATTGTAATTGTTCCAACATGTATGAACAAGTAAGCATTACAAAATCGGCATGGTATATTCATTTTCATAATCTAAAAATGCATATTTGTCACATGGAATAATTAGTTAAACATGACAAAATTAGCTACCTTAACCACAACTTTGAATGATTAGCATCTCCTGAGGGAGTATGCAGGTGGTACCTGTCTTATGTAGGCATCAAATATCTAGGGTCCAGTGTTCTCTTTGTTCTTGATGTATAGTGTCATCATGCCAACATTAAAAGAGTTCTTTAAGGCCCTCAGAAAGAAGGTTGTGGACACCTATAAGTCTTTAAGGGCTTTACAAAGATTGTCAAATTGTTAGAAACCAGTCATATCATTGTAATGTTTTTTTCAAAGCACTCCCATCCCCCCGTTGTTGCGCACAAGGGCAAAGGCATGCGTAGGTCCCACACGTATATGTAAACAGCAATTGCACCACACATGTGAGGTATCACCGTGAGAATAATTCTATCGCTAGACATCCTTTTTAACTCTAAACTGGTAACCTGTAAAAATGTTTAAAATGCCTATAGGGATTTTTAAGAATCATAGTTTGTCACCATTCCACAATTGTGCTCAATTTTAAAGTGTGATATGTTAGGTATCTATTTAATTGGCGTAACATAACTTTTTTTATATTAAACCCGATAAATGGCTATTATATTATATTATATTGTATTTGTGTGCACTAAAATTCATCAAAGTGTATTTTTTCCCAAAAATTTGCATTCAACCACTTCAATACTGGGTACTTTTACCCCCTCCCTGCTCAGGCCAATCTTCAGCATTCAGTGCTCTTGCACATTGAATGTCAATTACACGGTCATACAAAACTGTACCCCAATGAAATCTTTATCATTTTTTTTTACACAGATAAAGCTTTCTTTTGGTGGTATTTAATCACCACTGTATTTTTATTTTTTGCTAAACAAATGAAAAAATACAAAACATGGTTTTCTTAGTTCCTATTATAAAATTTAGCAAATAAGTAATTTTTTTTCTTCACTGTGCTGGTGAGACTGCACTGATGGGTACTGATAAGGATGCACTGATGTGCACTCATGAAGCTGCACTGATGAGGCTACACTGGTGGGCACTGGAGAGATTGCACTGATGGGCTCTTGTGAGGCTGCTCTGATGTGCACTGATGAGGCTGAACGGATGGGCACTGACGAGGTGTCACAGATTAGGCTGCACTGATGGGCACTGATGAGGAGGCACTGATGAAGCTGCACTGATAGGTGGCACTGATAGGCAGTACTGATGATAGGCAGTACTGATGAGCACTGATAGGCGGCACTAATGGGCACTGTTAGTGGGCACTAAGGGGCACTGATAATCAGTGAGGCAACGCGTGAGGAAAGGAATGCCTACAATTGGCAAGTTTGTTTGCATGTGATCAGCTGTGATTGGACACAGCTGATCATGTGGTAAAGTGCCACTGTGATTGGCTCTTTAATGTGATTTGCGATCAGCTGTGTCCCAAGGAAACGGTGGGCAGAGAGCACACCTGATGTGTGCGTGAGGCGTGTGTGGGAGGCGGGTTCTGGGAGGACATTCATGGACGCCCTCCCAGAGCAAAAAAGCCAGGCTGTAGCCATCTTTTGGCTATGGCGTGGTATTGAAATGGTAAAAAAAAAACAGTGCCCAAATAACGTGTGACATAAAAAACTGCAACACTCAACACTCTAGGGCCTCTGCTTAAAAACATATCATGTTTTGGTGTTCTAAGTAATCTTTTAGTTTTCTAGCAAAAAAAATTATGATTTTTTTTACAGGAGAGAAGTGCCAGAATAGGCTTGGGAAACAAGTGGTTAATGAGCAAATTATTTATTTATTTTCACTTTTTCAAAAATCATATTTTGTTTTTAAACAAAAAAGACATATAAGCACATAAAGAAAAGAGAGAAAAACAAAAGAAAATAAAAAACCTCAAAACCTTCTGGACATTACATAGAAAAGTCACAATGTGTATTAATCCATAAATGATATGAAGTAAAGTCACATAAAAGGATTTCAACAAAAATGGAAAGTACAGTATTCCTGTTGTGAATTTATGACTGTATAGTTACTGTATATAATTGCATAATCTTTCAGTACTGATTATATCCAAACCATAACTGTTGGTAATTAATCTAAGGTATCTCACAGTGATTTTACGCAAGTGTAACTTAGGGGAAACTACTAATTAAAAACTAATTTTTTTAAAAATTTGTGAAAGGAGATTGTGGTATAAATTTTTTCTACACAATACACACAGCAACTTTGGAAGCAAGCTTTTGGAAAAACAGTAACATTTTAAAAAACATATGCATCTGATGCAAAAATAAAAAGCATGTTAAAGGTATTTTTAAAGTAACAGACATGTTATGCTTACCTCATCTGTGCAATCGTTTTTCACAGAGCAGCCCTGATCCTCTTCTTCTTAGGGTCCCCCCTGATGCTCCTGGCTCCTTCCCCTTGACCAGTGCCCCCAATAGCAGGCCGCTTGCTATGCGGGGGCACTGCTGTGCTTGCATCTATAAGACACATTCCGCCCTCCAATCTCTGCTCATTGGCTCACTAACTGGGATTGACAGCAGTGGGAGCCAATGTCTCCCCCTGCTGTGTCTCAGCCAATGAAGAGAGAAAGACCTTGGACAGCCGTGGCTTCTGTGTACATTGCTGGATTGAGAGGGGGCTCAGGTGAGTATTAGGGGGGCTTTGGGGAGAGCAACACACAGAAGGTTTTTTACCTTCAGCCTTTAGAACCACTTTAAACGTCATTAAGGTACTATATTCATCAGTATCTTCAGTTATAGCTTGGCATTCTAAAATAATAATACTGAACAGTAGCTTGCAAATTATTTCAGCACGGTGGCATTTTCCCTTCCCGAGAAAGTCAATCAAGAATTCATTGAAAACAAATGCCTGCGTTATAAGCTTTCTTTTCTTGCAATATAATTTATTGCATGTCAATTTATGAAAAATATAATTTTGTCTGGGTGTAGGTTTTATTAAAAGACCTAAGAAAAAGGATCTACTATATCCCCCACTACATTTGCCTCTTACTTTTAAATCAGAGAGAAGGGCATTGTATCCAGCTGAATTTAATGATATACTCCAGAAAAACATGACAGTTTTGTATTTAACTTATTTCACAGTGCACAGTCCTGATAGCCTGTTTTTTTTCTTTTTGTGAAGCAACTCAAAATCATGGTCCCTAGTGGTCCCAAGCCACTGTTGTTCCTCTACAGGGCTTAAAGAAGCACAGAGCTCTCCCAAGCTACCTTTCAGAACTGCATTCATCCATGCCCATGCAGATCCACCTTATCTGCTCACTGTGTGTATGGCCGAAACCTCATGACACTATCCGCCTGGTCCAATGTAGCACTAACACCTCCATCGGTTGGAAGTTACTCTTTCACAAGGCCTTGTATTCTGTTTCCAGGGTTGCAAGCTATGTCTTTGAGAAACTTACCATGCATCTGGGGCCTGTGTGATATGGGGGCTCAGGACACCTGTTGGGTGTTCAGTTTGAGGGTAGAGCTCTTTCCACTAGCGGCCACCAACATCCTACCAGACCAGGGTTACGATTTTCACTTGTATCCAGGATTTGGTATATCCCATCAGTGCAGCCAATTTTGGGATGCACCTATCCAGTCAACTTTAGCCTTTATGTACTAACCCATTTCACATGTGCCTTTCAGGTATTCAGGCACCACCTTGAATAGCATTATTCCAGCCAGAAGCAAAGTCCATGTAATTTCTTAAATATTTGACAATGCATTTCCATTATGCAACATTTTGTTCAACAGGCAAACAACTGCAAAAGTCTTTACCTGTCTTCAGTGGCATGATACACGCCCCTTGTTCCCATGGTCAGGGATGTGATTCAGTTAATAAGCCCAATTTCAGAGGAAACCCTCTCCAGAGGAAGCTTACATGGGGAAAGCCAAGGGCACAGTCTGCAGTCATACTACTCCATGATGCTGCTTTGCCTGCTCTACACTCCAGCTACCCCTAACTAAGCTCTACTCACCTGATTTACTGTATATGGGGCGCTGCCAAAGAGGGCAGAGTTGAAACATCACTTATTGGACGAGGTACCAGGAGAAGCCAAAATGAAAGAGAGACATATTAACCCCTTTTACAAGTTCAATAAATCTCTGCTTGACAGTACATTTATTTGTTTTAATGATTATTCTTTCAAATCTCTACATGTGAATGTAAAGTCATCTCTATCTGTAACCCCACCCATTGTAGTTCATATCGAGGGAGACAAGTCATATGAAAAATGGCTGTAATCTCCTCAAGAGTACTATAAACATCCTGAATGTGGCAAATAACATGTACATTTAAAGTGTATGTTAACCACAACAATCAGTGGGCCCCAGGATGTAACAAAAATTGTGAAGCTTTTAAAAATGTTAAATAATGTAATGGCAATACCTGTAGGCCATTTGGAGCCTCCCATCCCCAGAAGCCTGGCCAAATAACTCCCATAGCTATCTGTGCTCCATCCTGTCCTGTTGTTAGGATGCTGTAGCCAAGCTTGCATCACAGCATTGCTGAGCTTAAGTACTTATTGCGTTACTTTTATTTTATCCATGTTTAAACTAAAACAGATAAGGCAGTGAAAGATGAAAGTCAGTAGTGTGTTGAAAAATATATGTCTTCACAAAACTACCCTTATCTCAAATAGTTTTAGTTTTAATGAGTTCCTTATAGATCTTTATTATCTTTAGGACTAAATGATAACATCAAGTTGATATGAATTGTAATACAGTATATTAATATTTCCTATTTACATTTGCAGCCAGTATTGTCAGAAATAAAAAATAAGTACAGGTTGATATGAATTATTGCAGTGCATACTTCTAATTTACTTTTGCCGTCAGCAGGTGACACACATTGTATGCAATGCATGTTTAGCAGGCTGGTCTTAATTGTTTAGCTGAAGCAAAGCCACTGTTTACAGAAACCAATAGCTCAAGCTCCAGTTTACACATGTACATTAATCAGTGTCAGACAAGTGATTTATCCCACTTCCCTTTACCTCCCTGCTGTGTTTTCTCTTTATAAAACCCATAATGCTCTGTGACACCATTTTCATGACAGCACCATGTGCAGAGAGCCTTAACCAGACCATAACACACTATCATAGTATGTAATTTTAAAGCCATTTCACCATTCTGGATTTAGGATTCTCTCTGCAGCCCTGATCCTAATTGGACTTCATGGTTTCTTTGACACTGTTCAGCTATTCACAGATTTGCCAACACTTACAATGGCTAAATGACAACCTTTTAGACCTATTGCCCCAATGTTGCACAAAGCAGTTATCAGCTATAAATATATATATATTTATTTTCAACTAATAATATAAATTGTAATCACAATCATATAGTTGAGACAATGGAAGAAGAAAAAATCATATTGAAATCAGAAGGCATAGTCATTGATCTTCTTTCTATGTATTTACCCAGGCCACCAAGGACCAGCAGAACATGTAGGGTCATTTGTTGGTTTCATCTCACACTAACAATTTCTTTGTTGTACCACACCCCTATGACTCACATACAGTTTGCATGGTATTATTCTGCTACATTATTTATCCATGAACTTTGTCTATTGTGATTGCCTTCTGATTTTGGATAAAAGCATATATTTTAAGGATGTACAACTTTTACAGATTTTTCAGAACACACTTCAGATATCCTCTGTTTACAAAAAAAAGACCTAATTGTGTTGGACTTTACTGGTACCAGAGAAGAACGATCACACATTTGTATAAAAAATGTAAATGTTTATTACAAAATATTGTTATTAAAAATCATCCATAAAATCATGAAAAAATACTCTAATTGAATGTTATAATCATCATTATGTTGGAGGGGATTTTAGAGGGTGCATTGGAGTGTTCTAGAACAATACTTAACCACTTGCTTACTGGGCACGTAAACCCCCTTCCTGCACAGGCCAATTTTCAGCTTTCAGTGCTGTCACACTTTGAATGACAATTGCGCGGTCATGCTACACTGTACCCAAATCATTTTTTTCCCCACACAAATAGAGCTTTCTTTTGGTGGTATTTAATCACTGCTGGGTTTTTTATTTTTGCTAAAAAATGAAAAAAAGACCAAAAATTAAAAAAACAAAAACAAAAACTGTTTCATAGTTTGTTATAAAATTTTGAAAACGGATAATTTTGCTCCTTCATGGATGTGCGCTGATGAGGCAGCACTGATGGGCACTGATGGACACTGATAGGCTGCACTAATGGGCACTGGTAGGCTGCTCTGATGGGCACTGATAGGCTGCATTGATGGGCACTGATAGGTGGCACTGGTGAGCACTAATGAGGTGGCACTGGTGGGCACTGATGAGGTGGCACTGGTGGTTGGCATGGGTGGGTGGCACTGATGGGAACTGATTGGTGGCACTGATGGGTGGCACTGAAGGGCACTGATGGGTGGCACTGAAAGGCACTGATGGGCAGCACTGATAGGTGACACTGATGGGCACTGGTAGGTAACACTGATCTGCAGCACTGATCTGCAGCACTGATAAGTGGCACTGATAAAGAGGCACTGACGGGCACTGGTTGGAGACACTGATGGGCATTGATAGGTAGCACTGGTGGGCACTGATAGTTGGCACTGGTGTGCACCTGTATGTGGCACTGGCAGATGGCACTGCATAGCAGCAGTGCCTCTCCATGTGCGGGACTGATGTCCCTCTCTCAGGAGACGGTGATCGGCTCTTTTTTTCCCTCACGCTATTAGCGTGAGGAAAAAAGCTGATTACTGGTCTTTTGTTTACATCACGTGATCAGCTGTCATTGGCTGACAGCTGATCACGTGGTAAGGGGCTGGGACTGGCCTCTTACAATGATCTGTGATCAGCCGAGTCTCATTGACTTGGTGATCACAGAGCACGTCACATGCGACCCGCAGGGTGTCCATGGGCGCCCTCCCGGCAATTCAGGTCCACTCTGTAGCTGTCTTTCAGCTATAGCGTGGATGGGAAGTGGTTAATGACTAAATATATTCATTTGGGTGACCACAATGGTATTAGGAACTGGCAATAATATGTTCCGGGGAAAATTACATAACATGTCTCTGGTAGTTTTAATGGTAGAACTGAGGACAGAAAATATTACAGAAATGCCCTTCTTGTAAACAGAGGATATAAAGAAAAATAATTTAGGCTAAAGGGTACCTCATCCATTAATATACATTACCAAAAAAAAAGACCTAATTGTGTTGGACTTTACTAGTACCAGAGAGAACAGTCACACATTTGTATTAAAAATATAAATGTTTATTACAGAATATTGTTATGAAAAATCATCCATAAAATCATGAAAAAATACTCTAATTGAACGATATAAGCCATGTAGTAGAACCACAAACGTAAATCTTTGCTATATATTCCAAGAGGTTGATGGGCTTCACATCTAATTGCTTCCTCAGGACCTCATTGTCTTGGAAGCAAAGAACATTGGCCTATCCAAAATAGAAGGTACAATAATCAATAAATACAGCAGGGTACCATGATACAGAAATCATACTGTGCTTGTTGCATCAACTTACATATCACCCTATGAGTATAACACGAAGATGGTGGTATGGTGTACGGTGCAAACCAGATATTTTTGGATAATGCGGCAAAGTAAGTAAATAGCGTACAGCCCTCCATAAGGAGAGCAAGGATAGATAAACAACTGATCACCCAATAGCCATCCATTTGGTGCGTTTTTGGATATCAATTAAATCACATCATCTACTTGAGTGTAAACTACTTGAAAAAAAATTGCTGCGTCTGATATAAGAAGATATTATATCCTATTCTGATATTCTATCCTTCACAAGGATCAAACAGAAAATAAAAGCACACAAGGGCGCACTGGCCTAGCGCATTATCCTCAGTACAGAAATATTTATTAAAAAGTCATAAAATATACTCACAAACACAGTAAAGTCACAAGCGTATAAGTGGTATGCAGCTTTGCATTCAATGGTATACCCTGATGGTATCCTGGACTAAATGGCTAACGCGTTTCGAGGGCCACAGCCTCTTCCTCAGAGCCTAGTGTACCACGTCAGAGCCACAGCCTTATAACACACAGCCTGCAGTAAAAATGGGGAGGTGGGAACAACCATGTGCCCACCCAGTGGGCGTGGAACAGTAATCTAATTGGACTACACTCACATAGGCCATAGTGTGCGGAAACTAACATCAGTAAACCTGCCCCGGCAACAGCATGTGCAAACACAGCTATTAAGCTGTGCACAGAGCATAGTCCCCTATTTTACTGGGCAGGCCCAAGGTACAAAGCACCAGGCCCCCCAACAGCAAACAAGCGGCTAAGCCCAAGCCAAAGCTAGACGTTGAACATGGAGATGTCCCCCATTTTACCACCACCGCAACTCAACCTCCCTTGACAGGCTGAAAGAAACAAAATTATGTCCTCCACCCCAGTTTGTTTCCTTACAAGGGACCCCTGGAAAAAGCACAATTAGACCGTAAATCTAAAAAATAAGCTCCGCCTGTCTACCAGCAACATGAACCCAAACCAGGCAATGCCCATTAACACAAAAAGCACAGTATGTCACATTATATGTCTTCATCCCTGCTAACAATATATCAAATAATATAAAAATAATCCAAAAAAACAAAATTTTTAGATAATATGTAAAAAAATCAAAAGATCACAAAATTATTATTATATACCCACAATTTTTCTATTATGTCCACATTTGCATATTATAGGAAGGGTTTAAAGCCTAACCAGTTGCCGACCGGCTGCCGTGGCTTGGCGGTGGCAACTTGGCTCGTTATCACGAAACGCCGTCACCTGACGGTGGCTGCGAGAACGAGTATTGTGAGAATGCGCGCGCTGCCCGAGGCACGCTCGAGCGCTCACTGTGTTCCGGGGTGGGCCAGGGAGCGGGTACGGTGGACTCGATGTCCGACGGTTACCCGCGATCACCCCACCGGCGCATCAGAACGGGCTCCGTGTATGTAAACACGGATCTCCGTTCTGACATAGGGGGAAGAGATGTGAGCACAGGCTCCCTGTATATGGGAGCCGTGATCACTCCCCTCCCCCAGCCAGCCCAGGCCCCATACAGTTAGGACACACTGAGGGAACACAGTTAACCCCTTACAGTGCCCCCTGCAGGTTAATCCCTTCACTGCCAATGGCATTTACACAGTAATCAATGCATTTTCATAGCATTGATCGCTGTATATATGCAACGGTCCCAAAAAAGTGTCAAAATGGTCCGCTGCAATATAGCAGTCTCAATAAAAATCGCAGATCACCGCCATTACTAGTAAAATATGAAAAAAACATAAATTAATTCTCATCATTCGTAAACGTGGCAACTTTTGCGCAAACCAATCAATAAACACTGATTGCGATTATTTTTACCAAAAATATGAGGAAGAATATAAATCGGCCAAAACCAATGAAAAAAATGTTTTTTTAATATTTTTTTTGACGTATTATCGCAAAAAGTAAGAAATATTGTTTTTTTGCAAAACTGTTGCTCTTCTTTTGTTTGTAGCGGTGATCAGAAATGATGCAGAGGTGATAAAATACCACCAAAAGAAAGCTCTTTTTGTGGGAAAAAAGGACGCAAATTTTGTTTGGGTACAACATCACAGGACTGTGCAATTGTTAGTTAAAGCGATGCAGTGCCGAATCGCAAAAAGTGCTCTGGTCCTAAACTGGGAAATCCTTCCGGGGGTGAAGTGGTTAAAGCATCATTCAGGCCTGGCGCAGAGGTAGCATTTAGATTGTTTATCTACCTTGCCTCTCCCTGTATTCATTTTCAATCAAAATGTCCACCCCTTGGGTCCCCAAGGACTTTTTCAAGAACAGTAAATTGAATCATAGAGGTATCATGTTTGTGTTTTACGGCCACATGTCTACCTTTTGGTGTATATAGGAGATTTTTTTCTGATATAATAAATGTGATCATATATTCTCCTCCAAAAAATTCTGATTGTCAAACTGACATAGAATGTCTCACACCTACAGAACATAATATAGATGACGCCTTGAGTTTGGCAGTCCGCATAGTGATGGTCCCCCTAAAATTCATTCACAGTATTCACATGCCCCACATTTATACATCCCCTTTTTGTTATCCTCCATTGGGAAACCCTCATGAAAGTGACTGAAAGTGGGGCAAGATAGTCAACCTACCCTTGAAAAACGCCATGTGCGGTGTAGCAATGTGGGCCAGACTAAACCCATTCACACCCACACATTCATCCACAGATGTCTGCTATCCAAGTGGTCTGCATGGTGGTTCCATCCCCGGCTCATGTCACGGTGTCCTCAACTCCCTGTGACAGACTTCCAGATGGTCTGGCCCACATTGCTACACCGCACATGGCGTTTTTCAAGGGTAGGTTGACTATCTTGCCCCCCTTGTACCTATATCATGTACTCTAATACATAGATATGCTATTAGACCTTTGGATATTTTTACTCTGTTACTTTTTATTTTTATTTCTATACAGATATGTGTGCATCCACCCCTGATGAGTGGGTACTATCCCACAAAATGCGTCGGTTTTACAATGATGCCATCTCTCTACTGAAGCTAATTTTTGTATTACCATATGGTCTTTTATTCATTTCTAAGTGTTTTACTTCACGCCATGGCAGATGCTCCACTCCTATCACCAGGCAGAGTGTTCTGCAGTTTTAAATGCATAAACATTTGCTATATATTTTTTTACTAATTATGTTGTTATGGAATTATTATTGTTTTCTCTGTATGGTACTTACCTTGCCTTCCATGACCTTGGAGGGTCACTAAACAATTATTTCTGTACAAACCATTATTGCCTTACTCCAATTACCTAAAATGCATATATGTTTGCTATTCAATGCATGTTGTGATGTAATGAATCTGTTTATGATGCATGGCACTACCTTGCTTTCCAGGACTTTGGAGGGCTAATAAGCAATTACTTTTGTACAATGCACATTGGTCAGTGTCCTTCTATATCCTCATTTAAAGTCCCAACCTCCTTTTTTCTTTATTTCTTGTGGGTTAGTTGGGCACATTGCTCAATTTTTTGTTTGTCTTCTGGTGAAAAGATATTGAAACAAAATAAATATACCACAAAGAGGCGTGGAATGGAAGTGTACTCACCACGCTAAGGAACCTGGCCTAGGGGTAATAAATCTGAAACTACTAGATCATACACCCCTTCCCCAAATATTAAGGCTGAGAACGAGGCTTTGCAGTATGAGATTAGGCAGCTGAAACTGGAACAAGATAAGTTTGTGAAAGATTTCCAAACCTTTAAAAGAAATTTCATTGAATCCTTGAATTGGAAAGAATTGGAAAGATGGGAGGAGTAAATTGCTTATTGGTAACCAAACAGGAATAGTGAAATAGTGGATACAATATCAGAGATAACATGTCTTCGAGGGCTATGGCATTTTTGGTTTATTAGATCAAAGTGGGAATGTCAGTGACCATTTTATCAATCTATTGATATGTTGTATTGTTTGCTTAACCACTTGCCGACCTCCGATCGGCATCTGAAGGCGGCAAAGTGGCTCGTTCCCGCAAAACGGCGTCATACGACGGCGGCTGCGGGAACGAGTTTAGTGAGTGCGCGCGCCGCCAGGGGTGCGCCCGCACGCTCACTGTGTTCGGGGAGGGCCAGGGAGCGGGTGCGGTGGCTTCGATTGCCGCCAGCTACCCGCGATGGCCCCCCGGAGCGAAGGAGCGGAGGTCCGTGTATGTAAACATGGACCTCCGCTCTGTGTGAGGGGGAAGGGCTGTGATCACAGCCTTCCTGTACGTGAAGGCTGTGACCACTTCCCTTCCCCAGCTAAGGCAGTCCCCACACAGTTAGAACACGCCCAGGGAACATAGTTAACCCTTAGAGCGCCCCCTGCAGGTTAACCCCTTCACTGCCAATGGCATTTACACAGTAATCAGTGCATTTTTATAGCACTGATCGCTGTATAAATGCCAATGGTCCCAAAAAAGTGTCAAAATGGTCCGACATGTCCACTGAAATATCACAGTACCGCAAAAAATCGCAGATCGCCCCCATTACTAATAAAAAATAAAAACACTTTTGCTCAAACCAATCAATAAACGCCGATTGTGATTTTTTTTTATCGCAAATATGAGGAAGAATATAAATCGACCAAAAACGGTGAAAAAAAATGTTTTTTCATTTTTTTTTGGATTTGTATTCTAGCAAAAAGTAAGAAATTTGGGTTTTTTTGCAAAATTTTCGCTCTTCTTTTGTTTATAGCGGCGATCAGAAATGATGCAGAGGGGATCAAATACCACCAAAAGAAAGCTCTATTTGTGGGAAAAAAAGGACGCAAATTTTGTTTGGGTACAACGTCGCACGACCGCGCAATTGTCAGTTAAAGCGATGCAGCGCCGAATCGCAAAAAGGGCTCCGGTCCTAAAGCTGGAAATCCTTCCGGGGCTGAAGTGGTTAAAGGATAAAGTAATAACTTTTCATGTGAGTTATCTTTTTCAGGTTAAGCAAGTTCCTGAAAGTGTATTTACATATTAAGCAGGGGTATGTAGATAGCTGTGCACAGGTATAAATACACACGCCTAAAGGAAGGTACAGTATAATAGGCTAGGTACTCCTGTTTCATTGTTTTTTTGATTTCCCTTTTCTTTCCTTATTCTCCCATGGGCCAGAAACACCTAGCAATTCATTAGCAATTACAAAGATTTCTTTAGCCAGAATGTTTGGGATTCCATTTCAATTATTGTGTGTATCTGTGCAATGGACTGGAGTTGTTTTAACTGTCTATGGGTAAACAAAGATTTTTTTTTTCCCCCAGGGGTGTGTACACACTATTGCTGGATGGCCATCAAAAAGAACTGTGATCACATTAATGCTTTTTATTTTTATTTTTTGTTTGTAATGAGCTCAGTACTGGTAGCAATTTACAGTTATACCTATTTTTTTTCACTTTTCTCCTTTTGCAAGTTTAAATTTATTATCAAATAATCAACCTGTGCACAGATACGAGATCTCAATCCCTATAACATTGACAAACTGTAGGGATTTTGTGTTTCTTTTCTTTTTCCTGGGGCTCAGAGTGAAGTTTCATTCACTCTGACACTGGAAAAGTAAATGATAATACATTATATTGCACTTTATGGCATCTTATGGATTCAGTATGTTTTGTGAATTTGTTTTCTTTCCAAGTTGACTAGTGTCCTGTTAACGTGTGTGAAGGATATACGTTTACATGCTGTTGTTCTAGACTTTAAGTACTTTTTTAAACCCATCAAGCATTTCTATAACTTTTTGTCAGAGTATACCTTTTACCTTTTTGAATGTATTTACTGTTGATGGACTCATTACCTCTGCTGGAAGTCTGTTCCAAGCATCCACTACTCGTTGAGTCCAGAGGGAACCTCTCAGAGGTAGAGTGAGGTGTTATTAATGGTTTTTAGTTTTGTATTTTAGGAAAAGTACACAAACAAACATTGGCGCATCAGACGGATAAAACCCAGACTTGGCAAATACTTTAGAGGAAGAACACAGAGGACCTTAAAGCATAGTTTTATACTTGTTTTAAGGAGAAGCCTCAGAATTATTTATAGTCAGGCCTAACTAAATTCTAAAAAAATTTTTGTGTTTTTTTTTAATAAAAAGTTTATGTCCCCTCTCTTTTACAACTTTTGGTGGCCTGCCCGACTTGCAAATTTGTCTTCTAAAGAGGATCAATTAATATGTTAATCACTTCAGAGAGAGGACTGCCTTTTGTATAGAGGCAATGTTTGAAAGCAGTTTCAATGGTTTTTTTTTTTCACTAATACAGATTCAATGCTCTTTAACAATTTAAAGAGAAAGATATCGCAAATTATTTATTTATTATTTATTCATTCATTTTTTTTTAAGTCCAGTTTTTTCCCCTTTCTGTTCTTCATCACCTTTATTTTTGGGTGATTCTTGAATTTGGTTTTGCTATGGTGAAATAAAAAAAAAAAACAGGGGAGTATGGGAAACAATATACGGAGAAACTTTTAAAACATTTAAAAATGTTGATATAAAATACTAAAGCTTCCCTATAGCAGTTGGTGTTTGGGGTCAATCTCCAACAGTTTCTTTTTTCCTTTCAACATTGGATAATGGTTCTATATAAAGTTATTGATGTTCCCTTATGTTGTGTAGCTATTACCAACTATGACTATAGTAACAGTAACACCGGGTTTTAGCAACAGTCATGCATCTATTTTTTTGTACGTATGACACACAGTCCTCTCTAAGGTCCTAATAGGTGGCAGTCATCATATGTGGTCATTGGTCAATTTTTTTTTTTTTTTTTTGTTTTGTTGGTTTTTTGTTCAAATAGCATTGCTTGAATATCATATAGATATACTGGGACTGGTGAGACTCATAGTGATTGGCAAATAGCAGGTATAGTATAGTACAATTGTACTTAAGTGTAATTTAGTTGGATTATTCCTGAAGCCACAAGTAATTGGTAACATCACACTTATCCACATTCTGAAATCAAGTTATTGTGTCTGCTTGGATGACACTGCCTACTCTGTTCTGGGCCTGCTAAAGGTATGACCTCTTCCTCAGCCTGCTAAAGGCAGGGCTTGTACAGTAGCTACACACGGTAGCAAAGGCCAGAACTGCAGTCACAAATAAGTGGCACTAGCCAAGGTTTTAGCCCATCGGAGTTGGTATAACTGAACACAGTTTCAGTAAAAGGAGTTAGTGGTGAGTTGCGATGGCAACAAGTTCCCCCCTGGAGACTTAAAGAGTCATACACACACACAGTGGTAATCAGCAGAAGGCATGGCAGAGTTATTTGCAGGCATATGACCATGGATGAATAAGGAGGGGTGATGAAAATCCAAGAGCACTTGGTGGAAGGGGGTAACCATTCCAATTGTTAAACGTGTCAATGAGAGAGGGTCTCTATACTATGTCACAGTAAATCTATAGCAATGCTAAACAGAGGTTCTTATTACTCAGAATTACAAGATAAGCATGAATTTGAATGTATATGTCTTAGAAGTACTCGTGTTTTTCTTTCCCTACCTGGGTCCACATTAATAAAGTATATAATAATAATAAAGCCAGGAAAGCTGGTCCAAAGGCCGTTACTGAATACAGTATGCTGTATCCAATTGGAATCACCATGGAAGACGGTCCCAGAAGCAAGGACAACATGAGCAGAGTGGCATTATGGACTTCCGTACTATTATTATTGGACTGCCGAGAACAAAGATCCACATTTTCTTTTTTCTTCTCCTTTTTTGTGTTTTTTTTGTGGGTCTCTTTATTTTTATTATGGACTCTTTACAACAAGAACAAGTGATGAATACAGATACTGAAACACTAAAAGGTGGACTGTAGAGATGGAGAGTTTAAAGGTTTTTTGTTCCCCTTCCAAGAGTTTTTTTTTAAATTTCAGAATGCAAAGACAAACGTTCCAAATGTTAAAAGGGATTATACATAAACCATTATTTTAGGTGTGGCCAAATCTTGTATGCTCAATTAGCCACAAGGGGGCGTCTGTTGCCTTAGGAGTTTATGTGAAATCTCCGTTAACAGCTATAAAATATTGTAATTATGAATATATATATATATATTTAAGGTAATATCTTACTTTTCCTGTATGTAAAAAGCTTTTCACAGACGTTTTGGGGCTTATACTTGTTTGTCTAAACAATGGGACCCAGATCCCTTTGTTCTATAAACATTCACTTCAAAGGATTAAATCTCAAATATAACTTACGGGTAACACCGGTGGTGGCTAGAAAATGTCTGTCCTTCTCTTGCACGTTATTGTAAGCTTCTTTCAAAGTGGTTTTTATATACCCTCTTCTAAGTAAAGATTCCCTGCTGTATTTATTGATTATTGTACTTTCTCTCTTGGATGGGCCAATGTTCTTTGCTGACAAGACACTAAGGTCTTGAAGAATCACTTGATGTGACCTCATAGAATACATGGCTTATATCATTCAATTAGAGTATTATTCATGATTTTATGGATGATGTTTAATAACAATATTTTGTAATAAACATTTATATTTTTTATACAAATGTGTGGCTGTTCCTCTCTGGTACCAGTGAAGTCCAACACGATTAGATCTCTTTTTTTTGGTAATGTATATTAATGGATGGGCTACCCTTTAAATAGCCTAAATTTTTCTTTATATCCTCTGTTTACAAGAAGGACATTTCTCTAAGGTTTTCTGTCCTCGGTTCTTTCATAAGAATTACCAGAGACATGTTATGTCATTTTCTCCAGAATATGTTTTGGCCAGTTCATAACACCATTGTGGTCTCCCAAATGAATATATTTAAAACACTTCCAAAACACTATCTAGAACACTCCTATTGCACCACATTTTTCCAACATAATGATGGACATTCCTCAATATTTAAACCCTTATATAGTAAGGTGATCTCAACTTCATTTTAAATTCTGTTGTAGACAAAACTACTCAATAGATAGATAAACCCATTCCAACATACCATGTTATTGCAGTTTCTTCTACTGTATCGCCTTACAAAATATTTGGAGTGAGATAAATGGCTTAGAAAGGATTTACACATATTGCTACCAATTGCTAAAAATAAAATACTTGATGTCTTAATGAAGACACAAACCAGAGGTGGAAAAGAGCATCTTTAACAAAATATCTGAACACTTTTTTAGGAATAGCTCTCAATGCACTGAACCAGACATGGAGTGGCTAGCTCACAAACATTACATTAAAGGTTTAATTATACAAAGTGCTGCTCATCATAAATGACAAAACACTGAAAATAATTTTACATGTATGTTTCATGTGCATGTGATGCACTTTTTAATAGAAATGAAAAAATAACAGAATCTAAAGCATGATTGTATCCATTTTGCCAGTTGTATAAACTTTCTTCTAAATGCTAGTTGTTTATTCTAGGCACAGAAATAGAGACTGGACTTGTAAACATTGATCTATAATTTCAAACTTGATATTGGCTGTCAAATAGGGAAATGTTTGTACATTACCTACTGAATACAAAATATCTGTCCCGCCATTATTATTGCATTTTTCCAGATTAATGTCAGAAAATTAATCAAATGAAACATACAAACAAGACAGTTTTCATGTTTAATGCAGTTGGATAAAAAGCAATTATCACAACATATTTTTTCATTTATTAGAAAAAAGAGACTCTATTATAAAGGGCATTTTCCATGGTACGTCTAAATAAACAAGTCTGCTTTACCAATTTCATTTCCCTGACCCCTTTGTAATCTTCAGTAAATGATATATTGAAGTGGGAACTCACTTGTCTTTTCCAGAGCAAAGAATTGCTTTAATAAGCCACTGTCTAGCCCATTAGGATTAAAAAAAATAATCTTCTGCCTTCACAAGAACACTTTGCTTTAATAAAATACAGAGAACAACAACATATTTAGTTGAAGATTATTTCCCGTCTTAATGTATTAGCTGGTTAGATACAGTTAATATTTTTGTTTTTTGTCAAGGGGAATGGAGTACTGAAGTTTATTGTCTTTTTATAATTAACTCTGGAACTTTCAGAGCTAATGCACAAAAATTGTGTCATGAATGTATTAGTTGTTTGGCATTTAAAGATGAATCACTGTATAAAATTGTAGTTTACTCTTTCAGATTTATACTTAAAGTCAAGAATGTATTATTTAATAAAGTTCATACTTAACTAAAAAAAAAAGGCACATGAGTATGAAGGTCAAGCAATTCAATGCAAACGTTTGTCCAGAGGAAGGTAACTCCCCATTCGGCAGCTATGGCCAATTTGCCTCACAAGTGTAGGGGAGGTAAAGTTACTTTCTAAACGTAACCACTTCCGTACCGCCGGACATCACATGACGTCCTTGGGTTTGAGTGGTGATATCTGAATGGTGGTTGCAGCTGCAGACACCATTCAGATACCGTTTTTTTTCAGCAGGCGATTCCCTGCAAGATAAAAGTGATCTTAGCGGCGGATTCGCCGCAAGATCACTTTTATCAGCGGCGGGAGAGGTGCCACCCCCCCTCCCGCCGCTTTCCGGTCATCTCCGCCGCTTACTGGATCCGCCGGCAGCAGTGGAGATGATCCGATGCTTTCCCCCCAGTGTCTGTGAGCCGACTGAGCGGCTGAAGCCGCTCACTCGGCTCCATAACACGGCCGGCGGAAATGACGTCAGAAATTACGTCTGCCCAACGGTCTTAAAGGGCCCGATTTTTTTTTTCTTCTGTCATTTTTTTCAGATTTTTTTTTTTTTTTTGCATTTGAGTGTAAATATGAGATCTGGGGACTTTTTGGCCCCAGATCTCATATTTAAGAGGACCTGTCATGCTTTTTTCTATTACAAGGAATGTTTACATTTCTTGTAATAGGAATAAAAGTGATTAATTTTTTTTTTTAAAGAACAGTGTAAAAATAAAAAGTAAAAGGCAAAATAAATAATTAAAAAAAAAAAAAATTTAAAGCGCTCCGTCCCGCCGAGCTCGCGCGCAGAAGCGAACGCATACGTAAGTCCCGCCCACATATGAAAACGGTGTTCAAACCACACATGTGAGGTATCGCCGCGATCGTTAGAGCGAGAGCAACAATTCTAGCTCTAGACCTCCTCTGTAACGCAAAACTGCTAACCTGTAGAATTTTTTAAATGTCGCCAATGGAGATTTTTAATTTGCAAAGTTTATCGCCGTTCCGTGAGCGGACGCAATTTTGAAGCATGACATGTTGGGTATCATTTTACTCAGCGTAACATTATCTTTCACAATATGGAAAACAATTGGCCTAACTTTACTGTTTTCTTATTTTTTAACTAAGAAAACTGAATTTATTAAAAAAAAAAGCACGCTTGTAAGACCGCTGCGCAAATACGGTGTGACATACATTTTTTCAATGACCACCATTTTATTCTCTAGGGTGTTAGGAAAAAAATATATATAATGTTTGGGGGTTCTAAGTAATTTTATAGCAAAAAAAACTGTTTTTAACTGGTAAGCACCGAACTCAAGAAACAGGCTTGGTATTGAAGTGGTTAAACAAGGCAGTTGGCCAAATTCCCTGGATTTGAAAATTTCTGTACTAAGCTTTGGCAATTGTAACTTAAATATCCTAAACCAATTTGACTATTTAGTTTTGCCTCATAGTTGTGACTTTTGCAGTTTAAATATTCTTATTGTTAAGAACCAAGTTCTAAACTGAAGGTAAAACTGTTTATACAACATTAATCTCTACTTGCCAATGTACTTTTAAAAGTTACTATGCCAAATCCAGAATGCCAAAGCATGTATGGATATATTTATACATTATACTTAGTTTACCTTTAAGGATTTTTTTTTCAAACTAAATGGCCGGTTATAATTTCTTCACAACTTTAATTTTGTTACAGACAAACTGACATTCCCCTAACAATCCACTTAGTTCATACTGTGACAGACTCAGCCCAGACAGAGGTGCTTGGATGGGACTGCGGGCTAGCCTCTTGTCTACTGACTTTGGGACCTGGCTTTTAAGGGAACACTACTCTTTGTGAGGCATATGCCTGGGGGACACTTGGAGCAATGTTACTTTGGATTCAAGTCCATGTCTCCCCAAGACATACAGACTCTGGGACTCTAGGACTGGGGTCCATTTATAGGGCCTATGTTAGGAGAAGACTGTGCTAGGGGTTAATTGCAGTTGGTTGTTTCCTCTAATTCCTGGATGAGCAGCCCTATTTAAACTTCCTGCTTCCTGTAGCAAATGCTGTCCTTTCTACAGCGTTACCGTGTTCCTGAGTGACCTGTCCTGATCTACCCGTTACCTGTGACCCGGCCTGAACCCGCATCTGCTTGAACTCCGCCTGCACCGACCCCCGGCTTGCCTACGACCACTCTTCTGTCTGATCCCTGTGTACTTCAATCTGCCTGCCTGTTAACGACCCTGCCTGCACCTGACCACCCGACTGCCTGCTCCTCCTGTGCTGCTCTGCCCGCATGTTATCAACCCGGCCTGTCTCACTACTCTTCCATCTTGCACGACCTTCTGGACGACATCTTACCATCACAAGTGTCCTATCCAGCCCTCGTGCTCGCCTGTGCTCCAGCGCTCCCTGTCTACTCTATCAGGGGTTCTGGAACCAGGGCCGTAAGAGAGGTTGCCTTCTGCATAAGCCAGACTCCACCATCAGGTACGTGACAGCAAAGGACAGCCAGTCCGAGTCTGCGCAGTGGCCCTCTCCTATGGAGAATCTGAGTACGCACCTAGCCGGGCTCACCCAGGCTGTGAGGGACTTACAAGGGGAATACAGCCGGCTGGAGAACCAAGTCCGAGAACTCACGTTGCCTGTCAGCACCAGCCAGCTGGATGCTCACCGGCTGCTGGAACAGGGAGCTCCTGAGACCACCAACCTCGTCCTTTTCTTTCAGTCCATGGCTCGGTTGTACGAGGACCCCCTCCAGGCTGCTACAGCTGAGGCTGCTCTCCACACACTCCAGCAAGGCCGCCGAACGGCGGAAGATTATGCAGCAGAGTTCCGGCGCTGGAGTGCAGACACCTCCTGGAACTACGCTGCGCTCCGTCATCAGTTCTGATTGGGGCTCACCAAACCGCTCAAAGACGAGCTAGCCCGTGTGGGAGTCCCCCCGACATTGGAAGCTCTGATCAACCTGACCATCCAGGTCGACCGACGTCTGCGGGAGCGTAGAGCCGAAGAAGCTGCAGGGGTTGTTTGCCCCGTCCGGACGGAGCTCGGACCTTCCCGGCCAGCTCTCTCCCCTGAGGAGAGGCACAGACGTCTGACTTCCAACCTCTGCCTCTATTGTGGTGGCCCTGGACACCGTGTCAGGTCCTGTCCGGCGAAGCAGGGAAACAGGCTCCGCTATACCCCTGAAGAACTCTTATCTTTGGCCGATCCCTCCAACCATCTCATTCTGCAACTGCATATCCAGCTCCCTGGTGGGAACCTTCAGGTCCCGGCTATCCTGGATTACGGGGCCTGTAGCTGCTTCATCGATCTGGCCTTTGCAGCTCAGCACCAGATCCCACTCAAGCCTAAGACCCGTCGGATGACCATCCGCTTGGCGGATGGGTCCACCATAAGATCCGGAGCAGTCACCCATGAGACAGTGCCTCTTCTTGCCCGGACAGCTGGCGGACACATGGAACATCTGTCATTGGACGCCATAACGTCCCCTCTGTGCCCAGTCATTTTGGGTCTGCCATGGCTCCGGGCACACGACCCTACCATTGACTGGCCCTCGGGAGAGTTCCATTTTCTCTCCTCATACTGTCAGCAACACTGTTTGCCACCAGCTCCGGAATCCCCCTCTTCAGTGCTCTGTCTGGACTCAGATTCTGATAACGAAACTCGTCTCGCTGTTCCATCTGCATACCATAAGTTTCTGGATTCAGCAAGAAAGGGGCAGATGTTCTCCCACCTCACAGGTCGTACGATTGCCCGATAGAGCTGCTACCGGGGGCAGAAGTACCCTTTGGCCGAATTTACCCGCTCTCTGAGTTGGAACTGAAAGCCCTCAAGGCTTATCTGGATGATAACCTTCAGAAAGGGTTCATCCGGCCCTCCACTTCCCCTGCAGGAGCTGGAATATTCTTTGTGGAGAAGAAAGACCACACTCTCAGACCCTGCATAGACTATCGGGACCTTAACAGGATTACCATTAAGAATCGGTACCCCTTGCCACTGGTCCCTGAGTTATTTCAAAGACTAGGAACTGCTGCTGTGTTTACCAAACTTGATCTTCGGGGAGCCTATAACCTGATTCGCATCCGGGAGGGCGATGAGTGGAAGACTGCCATCCGGACGCGCTTCGGCCACTTTGAGTACTTAGTGATGCCCTTCGGGCTCTGCAATGCACCAGCCACTTTCCAGCACCTAGTAAATGATGTGTCTACTTGGGACTACTTGGATCAGTTTGTCATCATTTACCTGGATGACATCCTCATCTTTTCAACTTCCCTGGAGGATCATCGCAGGCATGTCAGGTGCGTCCTACAACGTCTACGGCAGCATGGACTCTTTGCTAAGGCTGAAAAGTGTGCCTTTGAGTGTTCCCGAATCTCATTCCTGGGCTTCGACATCTCCGTCACTGGGGTAATCATGGATCCCCAGAAAGTCGCTGCAATTTTGGATTGGCCAGCTCCCGTGGACAGGAAAGGGGTCCAACGGTTCATCGGATTTGCCAACTTCTATAGGAAGTTTATTAGAGGATTCTCTGCGGTAATCGCACCCCATCACCCAACTCACTAAACAGGGCTCCCGTTTCCATTGGTCCCCCGAGGCCCAAATGGCCTTCCAGAAACTCAAGGAACTGTTTACCACGGCCCCAGTTCTCAAACACCCAGATTCGGCTCTGCCTTATACTCTGGAGGTGGACGCTTCTGAGACAGCTGTGGGAGCAGTTCTATCCCAGAGACGGGGTCCCAAGGCCTCGCTTCACCCCATTGCTTTCTTCTCCCGCAAGCTCACAGCGCCAGAAAAGAATTATGATGTGGGAGACCGGGAACTTCTGGCAATCAAATCCGCCCTGGAGGAATGGCGGTATTTGCTGGAAGGAGCCTTACACCCTGTCATGGTATTCACTGACCATAAGAACCTAGAGTATCTGCGCACTGCTAAAAGGCTGAGACCACGCCAGGCACGATGGGCTCTATTTTTCTCTCGTTTTGACCTGCATATCACTTACAGGCCTGGGTCGAAGAACGTGAAGCCGGACGCTCTGTCCAGAATGTTCAGTGAACCTGGCAACTCCACGCCACCTGATACCATCCTCCCGCCCCGGAGATTCTTACTACTGCAGGAGGATTTGCTGGCTCGAGTTAAGCGGTCCCTGGCGGGATCAACCATGTCTCCTGATTCCAGGCTGACACTGAAAGATGGACTGTGGTGGTTTCGGGATAAACTCTTCATTCCAGTACAGCAGCGTCTAACAGTGCTGGAACTCTGTCACGACCACCAATTGGCTGGACACTTTGGCGGTCGTAAGACTACAGAACTGTTGTTACGCTCCTTTTGGTGGCCTTCTGCTGACAAGGACTGATGGAAATATGTCAGCGCTTGTCCGGTCTGTGCCCAACACAAGACCAGCCGGGCAAAAGCATGGGGTCTGTTAAATCCGCTGCCCATTCCTGAACGGCCATGGTCACACATATCAATGGATTTTATTGTGGAACTTCCCCCATCTGAAGGATTCAATTCCATTTTTGTCATTGTGGATCGCCTCACTAAAATGGCCCACTTCATTCCAATGAAGGGCACTCCCACGGCAACTGAAATGGCAGGGACATTTATCAAGGAAGTGGTCTGACTGCATGGACTCCCTATCAACATTGTCTCTGATCGTGGGGTGCAGTTCACTTCTCGGGTCTGGAAAGCCCTATGTTCCCCATTAAACATTGAACTAGCATTCTCCTCTGCATATCACCCCCAGTCAAATGGCCAGACAGAGAGGACTAACCAGACCCTAGAGCAGTACATCCGCTGCTACTCGTCTTTTGCTCAGGATGACTGGGTCTCGCTGTTACCTATGGCAGAGTTTGCGTACAACAACACCGAGCACTCAGCCACAAAGCAGTCCCCATTCTGGGTGAACCTGGGGTACCACCCTACCTTTATACCAAACTTGGTTCAAGAAAGCGAGGTACCTGCTGTACAAAAGACGGTGGAATTCCTGACAAGGAACAACAAGGTGTTACAAGAAACCCTAGCCCAGACACAGGAATGCAACAAGAGGGCATTCGACAAGGGCAGACGCGGGGAATTGGACTTGCAACCAGGTGACCGTGTATGGTTAGCAACCAAGAACCTGAGGTTGGCATGCCCTTCCAGGAAATTTGGCCCAAGGTTCATCGGGCCATTCCCCGTGAAAAGGAAAATCAACAGGGTGGCATATGAGCTGGACCTTCCGCCTTCTCTGTGAGTGCACCCAGTATTCCACGTCACCTTGTTGAAGCCCGTAACCCAAGACTTTTTTCCGGGTCGGAAGTCGGCCCCACCTGAGCCCATCCTTGTGGATGGTGAGGAGGAATTTGAAGTGGAAGCTATCCTCGACTGCAGGAAGAGCGGTGGATCTACCCAGTTCTTGATTAAGTGGAAGGGGTACGGGCCGGAAGAATGCTCATGGGAACCTGAAAACCACATCCACGCTAAAGAGCTTGCCAGGTCCTACAAGACACCCTGAGTTAAAGGCCCGGTTGGGCATCCGGAGGCTGCCCCTTGGGGGGGGATTGTTAGGAGAAGACTGTGCTAGGGGTTAATTGGTTGTGGTTTCCTCTAATTCCTGGATGAGCAGCCCTATTTAAACTTCCTGCTTACTGTAGCAAATGCTGTCCTTTCTACAGCGTTACCGTGTTCCTGAGTGACCTGTCCTGATCTACCCGTTACCTGTGACCCGGCCTGAACCCGCATCTGCTTGAACTCCGCCTGCACCGACCCCCGGCTTGCCTACGACCACTCTTCTGTCTGATCCCTGTGTACTTCAATCTGCCTGCCTGTTAACGACCCTGCCTGCACCTGACCACCCGACTGCCTGCTCCTCCTGTGCTGCTCTGCCCGCATGTTATCGACCCAACCTGTCTCACTACACTTCCATCTTGCACGACCTTCTGGACGACATCTTACCATCACAAGTGTCCTATCCAGCCCTCGTGCTCCCCTGTGCTCCAGCGCTCCCTGTCTGCTCTATCAGGGGTTCTGGAACCAGGGCCGTAAGAGAGGTTGCCTTCTGCATAAGCCAGACTCCACCATCAGGTACGTGACAGCCTAGCTGCCTCATTACTAGTAGTGACTGCTTTGCACTGTGAGTCCCAAAGCAGATGGTGATGTCATCAACTCAAGCCTGTCTGGGGTCTCCTGCTATAATGTGTTTATTGTAAGTAGGTTTAGTGTGCCTCCTAAGGGTATTTCCCCCATTGTTAATTGTGCTAATTAACTCACCTATTGTCTGCTAGCAAACTACTGTAGGGATGCGTTTATGCTTGTAATAATGTGTATAGTACTTTGTTAGCTTGATAACAGCAAGTCTGACCTGGAATAAGTTCCCTGATTGCCCAAGTAGCTAGTTTAATTAACTTAATGTTTATAGTGTTAATTATATTTCTGTATACAGTTGTGTTTGCATATGATAATGTGATCAGCCTCAGTATGTAGTGTGTGTAGTGTATTAAAACCTGTATTCTTGTTCAATAAAGAAGTTCCAGTTCTGCAGCCAAACGAGTCATGTCTAGTTCTTGGTTGCAATATGCAGCTATGATATCTAATATCTATGTTCAGATTGGAGGAATGTTGATGGAAGCACTCAAGCGGAGTATGGGACGGTTCCATCACACATATGAAATTAAAATATAATACATAAAATGATGACCTTGTGTTGAACTATGCATCTAATTCTCTTCACTGACAACCTGAAACATTGCATACACTTCGATAAACTAGCTTGCAGTTTTAAATAAGTATCTCTGTTAGAAGGTAGGATAAATTGGTAAACAATATCAGTTTATTTTAGGTTGTTATACGGGCTCATACACATACTGTAAGTACTCCAAGTGATTATCAAAAACAAAAAGGGATTATGAAAAACACTAAGGGGTTGATTTACTAAAGGAATAAAAATGTTCACTTTGCAAAGTGAATGCCTATGTGTAAGTTCATGTTGCAAAGTGAATGTTCACTTAGCCTAGTGGATAAGATGAAGCTATGTTTACTTTAAATAAGCAATCACCTACAAGGAAACAAAACAGGATTTATGTATGCACATGATGAGATGATTAATGTGTGTGCACAGCTCACTGTACAGGGACGGATAGGCAGAAAGTAACTTTAATGCAGAAGAGACTTGGCATGTCTCCTCTGCATTAAAAATCCTGTCTATTTGCCCATTTTTTTCTTTTTACAAAGCTCCACTTTAAGACAGGCTAACAACACTGATGCTAATTGAAAAGCAGCAGAAAACTGTAAAAAAGTGAGATATGATGGCAAACATGCTTGAAAATAGATTTTGTATTTGTTTAGACATTAAGAATGTGTCCCCTTAATGACCAGAGCACTTTTAGCGATTTGGCACTGCGTCGCTTTAACTGACAACTGCGTGGTCGTGCGACACTGTACCCAAACAAAATTGATGTCCCTTTTCCCCACAAATAGAGCTTTCTTTTGGTGGTATTAGATCCCCTCTGTGGTTTTTATTTTTTGCGCAAAAAACAAAAAAGAGCGACAATTTTGAAAATAAAACATTTTTTTTTACTTTTTTCTATAATAAATATCCAAAAAAATATAAAAAACTAATGTATTCATCAGTTTAAGCCAATATATATTCTTCTACATATTTGTGGTAAAAAAAAATCATAATAGGCGTATATTGATTGGTTTGCGCAAAAGTTATCGCATCTACAAACTATGAGAATTGATTTATGGCGTTTCTTTTATTTTTTTTACTAGTAATGGCGACGATCAACGATTTTTATCGGGACTGACGATATTGCGGCGGACAGATCAGACACTTTTGACATTTTTTTTGCCACCATTGACATTTATACAGCGATCAGAGCTAAAAATAGCCATTAATTACTGTATAAATGCCACTGGCAGGGAAGGGGTTAAGCTGAAGGAGGCAATCAAGGGGTTAAATGTGTTCCCTTACTGTGTTCTAACTGTGTGGGGGCTGGGCTGGCAGGGACATGACAGATGTAACTGATCTGCCCCTATAGAAGGTGAACGCAGGTCGCGAGAGGAGATCGACTCCGCTCGGCCCTCGGCACACTCACGGAGTGTACAGCAGGCACAAGCATGCGCTGCCAGTGGCGTTCGCCTGCCGGCAACTGCACCTGTGCTGATCGCCATTTATAGACGGTGATCTGCGCAGCACTGCCAACCTTCCACAGTAAATGTACGCGACATGGTTGGCAAGCGGTAAATAAAAAGCACTTTTAGATGGGCTTATGTTTTTTTAAAGGTATGAAAGCAGGTTGAAACCAATAATAACATGAAATAAAACTACCTCTGTGTTCAAATATTACATTGTGCATGCTGTGCCCATTTTTATGTGTGTATTTATGTTCTTGTGTTTGTACATACAGTATCTATGTAGGATTGTTTTGTTTTACTTTGTAACATTGCAAACATTTATGAACCCAACCCATGTTATTGAAATATATGAAATACATCAAATAATATGGTATTATTATGATGATATTGTGCAGAACATACAGATACATTTAGGCTGCTCAAAATCAAGGCTTAGTACAGTGCTGAAAATATGATATTTTTGTTTGTCCTTGTAAGTGATACAATGATCTATAGCAAAGGTCAGAAGAAATGAGAAAGTAGAGTTGAAATATTAAATACCCTACAAAAAAAAAAAAAGGATGAAAAGAAGATGAAATCATTTTAAAATGCCTTAGTAGAATAAGAAACTGTAAAATGCTTTTGACAATATTTTAGACAAACAGTTTTGACAGAAAAGGGCACAACATTGAAATGATATGAAAGATATACTTTTACATCACTCACAATAATAATTTACCTTCAATAGGTGTTCTTTGGAGACCATGAGATCCTTTGATTGTGTTATATGTTATTTTTTCTCAGTTACTACATAACCTATATACTTTAATCTGTAATAAGCATTATTTGCTTTAATGCTTGGTATTTAAAAAAAGATCTAAAATAATCTCATTGCTAAAAAAATATTTGAGGCAAATCATGTTTGTGCTATACCTTGTTAAATTGCACTTGAGAAATACAAAAATCTTCCTATTCACAGTAAAATCTCTTTAAGTGCTTTGTTTACATGCCCTTAAGTACAGTCAATCTTTCCATCAACACATATTCTACAGACTAACCTAGATTTTAGTCTGGTCTTTAGACATTTCATCTTTCATTGTTTACACCAGCTGGCTCAAGTTATGGTGCATATGACATGTGTAGATTTTTTTTCTCTTTTTTTTAACTTTATCGAAGGCCAACAAAAAATTATTTCGGTCAACTCTATGCACAATAATACTTTATAAAGCACTGCTTTGCATTGCAATGCATTGTTGTGCATCACATAAAAATGCAGACATGCTGTATTTTCATGCAAAACACATCAATACATTTTTTTTTAACTTTAAATTTTTATTAGTTATAATAATAAAGCATTAACAAAAAGGATATTATTCAAATAACATTCCACGTTTAACATATATTCCTAGATTAAACAATCAAGGGTTACACTACTGCGTTGGTCAGTAAATTGAGAAGGATTATTACAAATTTATTGGCAACTAGAGAACTTATGTATGAAGGTTGTACTCCGCCTACCGAATATGGGAATTAACTGTAGGCGAGGTATGCTCCTTCGAGTATTTTTAAGGGCAGGTACAAGACTTATTTTCAAATATCACAGTTTTTAAGGTATGCAGAGGCTCTTGTGTGGTTGATTCAGTCTTTCCATTTTCTTTTATATTTTTCAATAGATAGATTTTTGCGTGCAAGCAGTAATTCGTATTGGGCTTGTGAGTTTAGTCTATTGATAACTGTTGACAAATTAGGTGCATCTGCGGATTTCCACATGCTAGTGATGATCATTCCTGCTGCAATTAAGGTATGAGTCACTATGGTTCTGTGGTTTATTGGGTAGGAGTCAATGTTTATTCCAAGTAGCGCCATAACTGGTGTTAATTCCTTTAAGATGTCAGTGATTTCTGCTAGGAAGAAGGGTATAGTACGCCAGAATCTTGTTACATTTCTACAATCCCATAATGTATGTTTAAGGTTTCCAGTTGTTTCATTACACCTCCAACAAAGGGAGGATGAGGATGGGAACATCTTAGCTATTCTGTAGGGAGTCAGGTACCATCTATCTAAGATTTTATTTGCATTATCCCAGTGATCAATGCATGATGATGCTATATTTGTGGATGCTTTTGCTTTTTTCCATTGTTCCTAGGAGAATACTAGAGAAAGGTCCTTTTCCCATTTGAGCATATTGGGGTTTTTGTTATTTGATGTTATGGAGGAAAGAAGGTTGTAGAATAAAGATATTCCTTTTTTGTTTTTGGGTTGTTGGTCTATTAGGAACTTCCATATTTCTGTGGGAATTTTGATAGTCTTCCAGTTGATATCTCTTAGTCGGTTGTTGTTGTGTATTTTATTCTCCACTTGGTTCTTCACGTTACTAGGGAGACTGTCATACATCTGGTGGCCTTGCATAGTCCGTTTTGTCGTAGATAGCCTTATTCTGCAATAGTCTATAAATCTTGTTGGTGTGGGTATTTGAGTAAATTGTTGAGCATTTTTTGATTTTGATAATATATGTTTCCATGCTGTCAGCATTGCTTTAATGGATATTAGGTTTGGTATGATTGGTTTTTTGGTAGTAGATGTTTGGCTATGGAAAGCGCAAATAGGTCGTATGCATTTGTTACTTCTTTTTCTATGTGTGACCATAGTTTCTCGTTTGAGGGGGAGATCCAATATTTCATTTGATCCAGTAGAGATGCATAATTATAGTTGGTGATATTTGGTAGGTTCAGGCCTCCAGAATTTTTACCAGAAGTCAAGATTGAGAAAGCGACTCTTGCTTTCTTTCCCGACCAGATACATTTGGATAGTTTGGAGTTTAGTTGTGTAAAAAATCTGAGGCGGGGGGGTATTAGGATAGGCAGGGCTCGAAAATAGTATAATATTTTAGGTAAAAGTTGCATTTTAAAAGCAGCTATTTTTCCAATCCATGTTAATTGTGCTTTTTGAATGTTTTGTAAATCTTTATTTGTCTGTTCCAGTAGTTTAGGAAAGTTTATTTGCTGGGTGTGTGAGTTGAATTCCTATGTATGTTATGGATGGTTCGTTCCAGTTATATCCAAATTTTCCGCTGAAGTTTTCTATTTGTTCTTTCGGAAGATTCATTGGCAGAGCATAGCATTTATTTTGATTGACTTTATAATATTATACTTCGCTGTATAGTTGTAGTATTTTCTGCATTGCCGGAATAGAGGACTCAGGGTTTGATAATGTGAGGATGATATTGTCCGCAAATAATCCTATTTTATGTTCATATTTACCAATCTTAATGCCTGTAATATCTGTATTTTTCCTTATGGTCTCTGCTAGAGGCTCTATGGCCAGTGAGAAAATGATGGGGGAAAGTGGGCATCCCTGTCTTGTACCGTTCGTTAGATTAAATTCCTTGGATAGTAATCCTGATGTAAACACGTTGGCTGATGGGTGTGTATATAGGGACATGATAACTGATTGAAGGAAACCAATAATGCCACATTTTTCTAATATTTTAGATATGAATTTCCAGTGCATCCTGTCAAATGCTTTTTCTGCATCTAACATTATAAGTGTAGCTGGTATTTGTTTGTTACCTATATAATTAATTAAATTTACCAGGGTAGGAAGGAAGGGTGTTACTTCCAGTAGACGGTTTGCTATGATTTTGGCATATATTTTAGTATCGGTGTTTTAAAAGGGATATTGGTCTATAATTCATCCGGGAATGTGGGACCTTTCCTGCTTTTGGGATTGTGATTATTAGGGCTTCTAGCATTTCTTTAGGGAATTGATTATTTTTACCTGCTTGGTTGAATATTTCGGCTAGGTATGGTGAGAGAGTTTCATTAAGAGATTGGTAGAATTCTCCAGAGAAACCATCTTTGCCTGGGGCTTTGTTTTTAGGTAGAAGTTTAATGGTTTTTGATATTTCAGGTGATGAGAATGGGTTAATTGCTAATAACTTTCCTGCTTTATTACTCTGGGAGTAATAGTTTAGTTTCAATCTTTTTAGGTATTTATCATGGTCTTCTATCAAGATATATCTTAATTCTGTTCTTATGTTGTTGAGGTGTTTTAGTAGATTCAGGTCTTTAGGATTCCTTTTATGTGTTTCCTCGGATGAGGCGACATCTTTTAGGATTTTATCTATTGCTTGGGTTTTTTTCTTTTTTTCTTTAGCAGCTATTTGTATTAGGATTCCTCTTATATAGGCCTTATAGGTACACCATATAGTGGAGCTGCTGATTGAATCATTTTTCTTGAGTGTGAAGAATTCTATGTTTTTTTCTTTTATGGTAGATAGATGACTTTTTTGGGTAAAAATATAGGTGTTATTTTTCCATAATTTGTTAATGTTGTATGGTAGGTCCATTCTGATTTCTATTGCTATCAGTGCGTGGTCAGACCACGTAATGTTGTGGCGCTTTATTTACTTTTGGAAGGAGTGCTTTGTCGGTGATAAAGTAATCGATCCTGGAGTATGTTTTATGTACTTGTGAAAAAAAGGTAAAGTCCTTCTCATTGGAGTAAATACATCTCCAGGGATCGTACAAGTCTTCAGGGGTGAAGATTGTGTTTAAATCGATTCTTTTGGTTTATCCCTGATTGGAAGTGTCCATAATAGGATCGAATGGAGCATTGAGGTCGCCACATATAATCATCTGGCCTTTTTGTATTTTGCGTGCTTTCAGTAAAGTTTAGGAGCGTAAATGTTGACTATGGTATAGTTTGTATTTTCAATTGTTGCTACTAATATTATATATCTTCCTTGTGAATCGGTTATACAATTTAGTAGTTGGAAGGTTATAGTGTCTTTTATTAGAGTTATAACACCTTTCTTTTTTTTTAACATTGTTAGAGACATATATATGAGGAAAATTATGATGGGTGAAATTTGGTGCTTTATTTGCTGCAAAATGGGATTTCTGGATGCATACACTATCACTGTCAAATTTTATAATATCAGTCCACAATGCTTTGCATTTGAAGGGGTTATTCAGTCCTTTTGCTTTGAGCGATAAAAATTTAATATCCATGGGTTGGGCAAAGAGTGATGCTAAAGAGAGCCTTTGTAGGTATTGGTATATGGATTTTTTGTACAAAGGTGTTTTTAGCGTAGTACCTGGAGTCGTCCATTAGGTGGTAGTGTTGTTCCTTGAGATTACATTTTTTAGTGCTTAAGCTTAACTTGTAAAATGTGGACATAAACAAGAAAGCAAATAAAGAACCCCTATGGGTGGGACTTTAACCTCGCTGGCGGTATGATTATGTCAGATTTTTTTTGCTGAAAGCGGTATGATTATTTTGCATGGAAATTTGGCGTTTTATATTGTAGGCCTGTAATTCTTAGGAATAACTCACTTAAATCTGTCCAAACCAGAGTCTAGTAGACATCCCGGGTACGATAAAGTTTGAAACATGAAATCATAAATTATAATATAATAAATAACTAAAAATAATTATCCAAAATAATAACGTAATAGTAATAACATTTATTCAATAATGTAATCAAATCAAAAACACTGAAATTTGCTCAGTTGTAGAATTGTCGCTGTCGTCACTTTCAGTGTCTGATGATACATTTCCCCAAAAATCAGTATCACTCAATTCTGCAAATGATTCTTATTTACTATCGCTGTTTTCTAGATGATCAAAAACTACTTTTGATGTAAAGGGACGCTTTTTGGTTGCTATGGACATTCTCAAGTTTCCAGGCAGAAAGAATGACATATATAATATAAAAGTGCATGCAGGGCACTGGGCAAATCACTAGGGACAAATGGGATGTGAAATGATTTCATACAGTAATGTAATCTGTAAGATTACATTGTACTGTATGCTTACTGTGTGTTTCACTATTTGAATTTGCCACCGGGCTCCACCCCGTGCGACGCGACACTCGCAGGGAACGGAGCCTGGCACACAGAGGCATTGGGTGGAGGACAGACACGCTGACACCGTGGGAGGACATTGCTGGATCCAGGGGACAAGGTGAGTAACATTGCCTGGATTCAGCGATGCAATCCCGAGTGTGGCTCGGGGTTACCGCTAATGGTACTGAAATTCCACCCCGAGCCACACTCAGGATTACCGCCAGGGAGGTTAAAGGTGGGGGAACCAAAGATCAAAAAACACATCTACATATGTATCAAATCCACATTTATTTCCACAGATATAAAAATTACAAAAAAGTTGTAAAAATGACAGATATTAATGTATAAACATATCCTGTTAAAATATTGGATTATTCAAATGCAACCGGCTCACACACATCTGCGTGTAGGTTCCTTAACATCATTCTGCCATCCTACGAAAGAGGAAGGTTTAATGTTCTCAGGGATTCTACGGAATTTCACATTATTCCTTCTGGATCTGTCTTCTAAGTTTGAGACCTTTAGCCTTAAATTTTTAATTTCCTCCTCTAGCTCAAAATGAGCGTCTACTAGCTCACTATGGGCTACTGTAAAGTTGCACATCTTATTTTCCATATAATCTACTCTCTCTAGGGCATTTATTTATTTTCTGGATTCTTTGATAAAAGTTTTCATGTCATGTTGCAGTGCTCCCCTTTAGGACATCACTATGTCTTTAATAGTTGTATTAGAGATTGGCTGGTCTGAGTTAGGGATGGCTATGAGTTTGGCATCATAAGGGTTATGTTTCATGTCATTAAAATCACTGTTATCAGTATTCACTGTGTCCTCATTTGGTGTCGGTTTCCTTCTCTGTTTGAGAGGGCTGTTAAATTCCTTTGTAGGTCATTCTCCTACAGTGCTTCATTAAGGCTTCCTTCCTCTCTGGTATGTGTAGAATGCCTGGCATGTTGTCTCATGCTGAGGGGAGGATGGGAGGAGCCCTGGCCATCTTTGATCTCTCCATGCTGCTCAGTCGGGCTGTAGAAGTCCCCTAACTTGCGGGGACCTCTCTCTTTTCTTTTGGCAGACATCTCCACTCTGTTACCGTTGCTTCCTGGTCTGGAATGTGATCTCAGTGCCGCTATAGGTCGCCTTGGATAGCTTAATTGGGACCCGTTGTTGAGGAGCTCACTCACTCTGCTACCATCTGCCTCTGCAGCCGGCCACGCCCCCATACAATACAATTTTATGGTGAGAACAGAGTACATAGAAAACAATTGGTTTCTAATTGCCCTTGTGTTGAATTTGTGCAGATCTAGCTAATCATTAGGGATGGGTCAAACACCCCCCCCCCCCCCCGTTTGCACCAGAACATGCGAACAGACAAAAAATTTGTGCGAACATTCGAACACCATTAAAGTCTATGGGACCCAGACATGAAAAATCAAAAGTGCTCATTTTAAAGGCTTTTATGCAATGTTATTGCCATAAAAAGTGTATGCTCTTCTATCCACACCTGCTGTCTTTTTTTTAAAAAAAAAGCACATCCTTGTGGGGCTCCGCCCACACAACCATATGATTCATTCACACTTTTGAGTGAATTGGTGAACCACCAGTACCATCATCCACCGCAGCAGATGGCTTATAGTTCTGAATAAACTTTGAGGGCACTGATGAGCGCCCTTGTAGTCCATTCACAAGTTAATCCAGCTTTCAGACTGACAGCCCGTATGGAGATGTATTGTCTGTAGAACCCTGACATTGCACCCATGATCTACTGATCGTGGGCGCAATGCTTTCCAGGCACTTGCAAGAGAAAATAATAAATGCACATTTTTATTCTGCATAAATATGCACATTTATTCTTTTTTCTAAAAAAAAGTGGACTTATCCTTTAATTCTCAAAAATGAGGGGAATTTATCAAAACTGGTGCAGTTGTGCAGGATAACCAATCAGCTTCTATCTTTCATTTTCAAAGCTTAACTAAATAGCTGAACATAGAAGCTATTTTTTTGCCATGCAATGCTGCTCCAGATTCCGTCTGCTCCAGCTTTAGTAAGTTCTCCCCAATGTATTTAACTTGTAAAATGTTGCAGAATTTATCTCACAGAGTAAGGTTTATAACACTTTCAGTGTAACAAAAGCAGAATCTGTTTTAATATGAATAAATATATGAATACATAAAGCAAGCTGTTTATTTCTTCTTGTTCTAGTTGCAGACTCAGTTCCTAGAAAAGTTTCACTTCACTGCTTCATCAAGTATGAGTAGAAAAAAAAACCAATACAATAATTATTACTAGCAAATGCAACTGTTTCAGCAGGGAGTTCCACCACTTGTGAATATAGTTTTTCACAGCAGCTGTTGATGTGAACTGTGTAGCAAAATGGTTATATATTTGAGGATTTTATGTCTCTTAGAAACCAGCGTGACTTCACAGCTGTGGCCTGTTAAACTGTCTCTGCGGTCCTAAACAGCTAAGCTGTTTTTGCCACAATTTTTTGAAAATGAACAACTCAGTCAGGTGCACTTTGAACATATAAATAACTATTTTAAAATATATTTGAAGTGCTATTTTTGGCGAGCCTCCAAAGAGCATGCTATGTTGTTTCTCTCCCTACTTATACAGAAGCTTACTATTCATAGGGTTACCATCTTTTCTAGAACAAATGCCAGCTATGATAGGTGCCATTTGTAGTGGGTGGGATCTAAAAGGTTGTGGTAATGTTAATGATACAAAATCACAGTAAAGCAGACATTATACACTTTATCAAGCTAATTAGCATATTTAGGGCTCATGCACACTGTAGCTGATAAACAACTGTTTTTTGGTTATTTGGGCATTTTTTTTAACAGCCCAAAAATACCCCTTTATGTTATCCTATGTGTCCATGCACACATGGACGTTTATTGTGGTTTAACAGCAGTGGCGGTTTTGGGCTGTTATCTGAACGCCCTGAATTGGTGTTCAAGAGTCGTTCTTCTGACCACAAATAATGCTGGACGCAGATAAACACTCATAAACGCCGCTAAACGGACGTTTATCGGTGTCTGGCGTTTTTTGTAGTCAATGGAAGCTAATGAAGTAAAAAAAAACGGTCAAAAACGCTGACGCCGATAAACGCTGCTTACAAAATGCTGCAAAAGAACATTTTCTTTGCAGCGTCTCCTGCCCGATGCCCAGAGAGCCCAAAGAGCATCCAGTGTGCATGGGGCCTTAAAGTAAGTAGGCAGGAAATTACATCAAAGAATTATCATAGTGACATCCAGTTACAAACTAGCTTTCTTGAAGGTAAAGGATAGTATAGATGCAATGAAAAATCAGCAATACGTTCCATCCAGGAGGCCTGTAAAATCTAATAAGTGCAAATATAATTATAATAAAAAAAGAAACCATCGCTAGGTAAAGCAGCAAGGAACACGTCATAATTACTTTATGATTCAATCTCCTGGGTCTAATTTGTCCAAGAGTTTTGTTCCAAAAATCTTTCTGGCTGATTTTTTCTATCTGCTTAAAGCTATACACCACAGACTGATGCCAATAGGTAATATTTTATGCAATTCATCCTTTTGCCCCTTTTTTGATTCTTATCCTGTTTTCGCTGGCTTGCTTTTAAAGCAATCCTTACAAGATCTCTATTTCCTCTTGAAGCACTTCAGCCGTATTATCACATGGTTTTAAACTACTTATGAGGCTCAGACAGCGCCTGATATATATGCTAACTTTGGTATGTTGAGATATGTACATGTATGCATGCTCACCTATTTGTGTGGTCTATTGTGACCAAAACACATCTTGACAAAACAAAACCTTCTGCTCTTTGCTGCAATTCTCTGATTTGATTAATTTGATTGTTTGCATATAGATCTAACATCATATAAACTATTTACACCTACCTGTGAGGCCCCCATGCCCGCTGGGACAGACTTTGTGTCGTGAGTCACATGCGCACCCTGGGTAAGGGGATGCTTTTTGAGGGTGATAGCCATGCATGACCTTCCAATGTACTTATCTTATGTTTATTATATTGAGCATTGTTTATGTTCTTTATGATGACTAATATTTTTTCCTTTTTTTCATTTGTAGTCTGGTGACATATGCTCTGTTACACTATACCCTGCTGTATACACTCCTGAGGAAGCTGTAAACAAGACCGCGAAATGTATAGAGCTATTATACAGATGATATAGAATGTTCTTGTATGCATCACCCTAACCGTGATTTTGAGAGCCACATTTGTTACTAAATGTGTTTTTTTGTCACAATTCTGTGTCCTTTTATAATGAATGGTTTTACTATTTTCTACAATAAAAATGTTGATTTTTATATGTAAACTGCTTATTCCAAGTTCTATGCTACCATGAAATCCATGTCAGCCTCTCCTTTCCAATATTTTCTAATCGAATCTATAGGACATAGGTACCACCCCTTTCCCCTTTACTTATTACACCATGGCACTTTTCTAAACCTTCTGGCTGATTTGGTAATAGTATACATTCCCCACCTCTATGGGGTTTGGGAATATGGTTAATCCCCTTAAAAAATACTTTTGCTGGCTCGTGTCCTGCTTCTAAAAAATGTCACACTAGAGGAAGCTGCATTTGTTTGTTTTTTTTCAGGCTAAGAACATTTTTTTCATCAAATACAAAACATATTAATTAGATCTTGCCAGAAATGTAGTGTCCTTGCCACTATCTGTGAGCTAAATGGAAAACAAAAAAACTTGTATTTTTTATGTAAACTATTACTCTTCCCATGCCCCGTTCAAAAAAACAAAAGGTAAATCGA
>BLSH010177154.1:45043-55848 GCA_018402905.1 Glandirana rugosa | reverse complement strand
TTTTGGGACCATTGGCATTTATACAGCGATCAGTGCTATAAAAATGCACTGATTACTGTGTAAATGCCATTGGCAGTGAAGGGGTTAACCTGCAGGGGGCGCTCTAAGGGTTAACTGTGTTCCCTGGGCGTGTTCTTACTGTGGGGGGACTTGCCTAGCTGGGGAAAGGAAGCGATCACAGCCTTCATGTACGAGAAGGCTGTGATCACTTCCCTTCCCCCTCACACAGAGCGGAGGTCCGTGTTTACATGCACGGACCTTCGCTCATTCGCTCCGGGGGGGGCATCGCGGGTGGCCGGCGGCAATCGAAGCCGCCGCACCCGCTCCCTGGCCCCCCCCGAACACAGTGAGCGCGCGCGCGCGCCTCCGGCGGCGCGCGCGCTCACAGTATGTCTGTAATGCAGCCGCCGTCATATGACGGCGATTTGCGTTACAGAGCCACTTTGCCGCCGTCAATCTCCGATCGGCGGTCGGCAAGTGGTTAAATATCACTGCTTCTGAAAAAATGATCGATTTAAAAACTTTTTTTTTGCATTGATACATGTCCCCTAGGGCAGTACCCAGGTCCTCATACACTTTTTATGACAATAACTTGCATATAAGCCTTTAAAATGAGCACGTTTGATTTTTCATGTTCATGTCCCATAGGCTTTAATAGGGTTCGCATGTTCGTACACATTTTTTCCTGTTCGCAAGTTCTGGTGCAAACCGAACTGGGGGGTGTTCAGCCCATCCCTGGTCTGTATATGCAGTAAAGCATGCTTGTTATACTCACTGTGAAACCTAAGGGGTTAATCCTTTGCACTGTGTAAAAAGGCTGCTTGATCCTGTATGTACAGATACCCCTCTTCTTCCACTGACTCCAGAACATGTCCAGATAAGACAGAGCCTTTGGAGTGAGGCTGCACATGCTTAGTTTGGTGTGTATTGCTAGAGAGATTTTTCCTTGGGAGAGTGCATGTGATCAGCACAGGGCCAATCAGCACTATCCAGACAGAGGGTCAGAGGTCCTGGATCATGATAGGACAGCTCAGTGCAGTATGAAAACTCCTCCTACAAGCTATAACCAGTCACAATATTAACCAGTCACAATATTGCTATATACTGCTAATGAGAAAAGGTCTTTAGCAGTTTCTATTTACATAATGATTGCATTTCCATGTTCTGTGTACTGTAGGAGACCAGATATAGTGAATGCAGGGTCCTGGATTTATTAACACTTTAAGTTTCCTTGGCTGACCACTGCATTTTCAGCCCTCAATGTTTCTCGTTTTTTTGTGCTTCTTCAAAAGAACTTAAATAGCACAGCTTGAAACCCCAGTCTGCTTTAAAATGTTTGCCTGAGAAAAATCTTGCTGATGCAGTATTACTACCTTGTGTCTTGTTGCTGTGCCATGGTGTATAACCTTAGTAGCAGAGCTTGGTTATTCCTCACCCAGTTTTAAAGTGGTTGTCAACTTGTGACAACCACTTTAACCTACAGGTAAGCCTATGATAAGGCTTACCTGTAGGTGCACTGCATATCTCCTAAACCTGTACGGTTCAGGAGATATGCAGTGTTGAAACTGTGCTGACGTCATGTCGGCACATGCACAGTGAAGGAACGGCCTGTGTGCCGTTCCTCCACTGCAACCGTGCCGTGACTGGCGGCTCCCGCGCGGCAGTGACATCACACGACTCCGGCCAGTCACAGTCGCGGCCCCCGGAAGGAAGAGGGGCGGAAGATGGATGTGGCCAGGAGAGGGGACATCGCTGGGTGCCGCAGGCTTCGTTTGCAGGTAAGTGGCACATAATGGGCTACTATGCGATGCATAGTAGCCCATTATGCTTCTAATTTACATGGGGACATGGGGACATAGAGGAAGTAAACCCCATCTGGGTTTACTTCCTCTTTAAGCCCCCTACACAGCTATTTCTGTTTCAGTTAATGACTGTGTTTCAACCAAAATATGAAATGAATGATCATTAGCATCTGCTTGGTATTTTATTTTTGTACATTTATTTCAGGTACTTGTATAGCGATGTCAATTTACGCAGCGCTTTACATATATATTGTACATTCACATCATACAAACATAGAGAAGTGATGGCAGAAAAAGACTGAGTAGTCCATCGGCCCGCCACTGATTTCTTCACACCTGCCTAAAACTTTTGCACAGTACTTTACTTGTCAAAACTTTTTTCTGAGTATTGCCTAGAGGTGGTGGATGGGTATTAAGGTAAAGACTACCTCACCAATTGTGTCTAGTAGGGATAAGCAGTGAAAATCTCTGAAATTTTGCCTAAATGAAAATATAAACTGCAACTAAAGATGTAGTCCTTGGCAAAAAAAAAAAAAATTACAAAGACAAAAAACATTAAAATTCAATGAAAAAACTATAAAAAGACAATGAAAGCCATACAATAAAAAAAACTAATATTCTATCAAAGCAGCCAGAAATATGACATATTATTATGATTGATTTATTGCTATGTTTTATTGCAGTTTGCTTGTGAATATCATAAACACAATATACTAATATATGGAATACTAATTTTTTTATTGGAAGCTTATGCATTAGAGGTTTATGTCTTAACACTGATAATGAAGTAAATGCCATAATTTACTAAATTCAGTTTCTGCCACTTTTTTGGTGGAAGTGTAAAATTGCCTATAAGTATGATGAAAAATATCATATTATTCTTCAACAGCTGGTTGGCTAATTACTGGCTGCAAATGTGTCAGAGTGGGATAATGGCATCATCTTAGTGTTTTCTTCTTTCTAAATGTTGGCAATAAAATTCTGCATCCCTGATTTATTCTCATTGAATACACCGGCTTTAACATTTATCTCCACAGCTTACCTGGATCACTGTGAAGATAAAAATCTGTCACTTTCCAAATGCATAGCTGTATACTTCATTTTCAAACAGCTTATAATTTAATTCCTAACAGTAATAATTTGCATCCACTCAATCTTTTTCTAACATCTAAGGGAGAAGATAAAGTAGATCTAGAGGAGTGACTTTCATTAGTAAATAAGTATGCAGGGATTAAACACCCATCTAACTCTCAAAGTAGAAAAGGCAGTTTCAAGATTCTTTCAGAAAAATTAGCAAAGGCGGAAGAAGGGTGTAAAGTCTGCTTGTTGCAAGATTGGAACAGCTTTCCCGAGGCTTTCTGTAACCTCTTAATCAATTACAGCTCATTCTAAAAGCGATCCTGCCACAATGCAAACAATACATAAGAAAAACATACTTGTAACTGAAGAATTTAAATACTTACTTTTCCCGCTGCCTATGTTATCGAACTCTGCTCTGATGCTATGAAGTGATCCCCTGAATTCAAGTGGTAAACTGACATATTTTGCAGGGTTAGAACCTCTGATTATTGTTGTCTGTGCCTTCTTGTTGCTAATGGGTTTAACATAAAAATAACATATTTACAGTAGGTATAAAAGACAACATTGGTATTGGCATTATACTGATATTACGAAAGCAAAGTTTTATTTTAAAATATATTTGTTTTGAAACAAAGTGAATTTTAATTAATCAAAATCAGTTTCTTGAGAAGGAAGTATAGTATAAATAATAAAATCCATTTTTATTTCACCGCTACAAATTGGGGAGCAAATAAATTGCCTGTCCATGAATTTGTTTAGCGAACTGACATGAGTCAAGTTATTGTCTGACAAATGGAAACGTAGTGACATGTTAGGAGCACGTTAGGAGTGTTTATGGACACTGTTTTGATGCATTGGGAGCCCTCAGATGAGCCCCTGATACATACAGCATGCCTAAGATTTAAGTGTCCTCTTTATGCACATAAAATACTAGAAAAATGAGAACAGAAATGTGAAAAATGAAGATTAAAGCAGTTGTATACCCATTTTAGTGCGTTTTACCTACAGGTAAGCCTATAATAAGGCTTACCTGTAGGTAAAATGAATATATCGCCGTGGCGTCAGCACCTACATGAAGGGTGAATATCTCCTAAACTGTACAGGTTTAGGAGATATTCACCCTTCATGCAGGTGCTGATGTCACGGCGAATGCGCCGTGATGTCCAGGTGAAGGCCCGGTGCACAGCGCCAGACCTTGCCGGAAAGTCCACTGGAAAGATGGGCTCCCATGCACATACGCGGGAATGACGTCTTGCAGCTCTGGTCACTCACTGCCCCAGAGCCATGAAGGATCCCCCAAGGGAAGATGTCAGCTCCCTCTGCGGGGACCAAGTGGACCAGTTGGAGCTTTGTTCTTACAGTTTTTTTTTTGTTTAAGTATACAACTGCTTTAAAAATTTAATAAATATAGCTTTGCAGGGAGTTGGGTTTTCACATTTTTTGTTCTCTTTGAAATAATTTCCAGTCACTAAAAATGTATGACATTTAGCTGAGCTAGCATGCCAATTTCCTTATGCTTTTAGAATGATACATCTACTAGTAGAGGCAGGCCTTTGTAAGGCATACTTGTAGAAGAATGTAAAACAGCAGGACAACATAATATAGCTTAGGTATATTGCTTCTTTGAGTTAATACATTTCTATAGGTTGAGACCATCAGGGACTCCAGCAGCACAAAATCCACAGGTTTCCCAATTCTGCTATTACCACCATAAACACTTTTTTCTCATACTGCACAATTATCTTTCCTCTTTTTTAATTCTTCCTTATGGAAATAAATTTAACAATCAAACACATATAGTGGCAGTCCATAGTAATGGCTAATGGGCAAACTTGAGATTTTAAGAGCAGAAACTTCACACTGTAACTTAGAGGTGTAATCAGTGGCAATAATTGCTCAGAGGTGGGCTCTAATACATGTATGAATAATACAAATAATATTTGCTGTTAGGGAACTTTGTGACAGTAAGAAAAGAATATACAGTAATTTCAGTTACATTAATTTATGTTCCTTATAATGTGAACAGGGCACAGACTTTACTCACTGCAAGTTAACATTCATTTAAATACATCTTACAGACATTACAGGGTACCACAGAACATGCAATCACCAAATTTAGTTCTTTAACAAACCAAAACCAAAATAAATGACAGCCAAATTATCTAAATGTACTGTTGTAATGCTTTACAAAATAAAGTGGGTATTACCATTAACCTTGGCTTCTTTTCTCAATTAAATAAGAAGTGTACAGAAATTGTACAATTTTAGGTTTTTAGCTGACTAGACTTGGCACACCAACACAATTTTATAGTGGAACTTCATTCTCTCAATCAACATTAACTATTTTTAATTCTTATGCTGCTAGCATTAGTAAGTAGAAAGGAAAGTATATCATATTGACTTATTTTAAACTTAATTTTTTAACTTTTCTTCAGTTACTTCCTGGTGTTCAGACCTAGACAAATAACGTCATAATTACCAGGAGACTTCAGGAAGGGAGGAGTGGAGCAGGAGTTTTCTCAGCTAAGCACACCCTCTTCCATGCATGCCTTACCTAAGAGCAGATGGATTCCAAGATAAAGGAACCGTCTGCCCTTACTCAAGATGTCCAGAAATTCTAGGGGGTGTTTTTCCAAAGTGGGGTTTCAGCAAAATAAAGCATGGAGACATAAATGGATGGATGTGTTTGAAATTAAATTAAAATGAATTAAGTAGCATTTTTTAATTAAATTAAGAATGACTTAAGTAGCATTTTGAATTGTGGTGCTCAGGTGCAAAGTAGTTCCTATATAACACGTCTTTAACCACTTCAGCCTGGAAGAATTTACCCCCTTCCTGACCAGAGCACTTTTTGTGATAACGCACTGACAATTGCGCGGTCGTGCTAACGTTATCCCAAACAAAATTGACATACTTTTTTTCCCACAAATAGCGCTTTCTTTTGGTGGTATTTGATCCCCTTTGCGGTTTTTATTTTTTGTCCTATAAACAAGAAAAGACCGACAATTTTGAAAAAAAAAAAACAATATTTTTTACTTTTTGCTACAATACATAACCAAAAAAATATATATATAAAGAAACAAATATATTCATCAGTTTACGCCACAATGTATTATTTTACATATTTTTGGTAAATAAAATTGCAAAAAGCGTTTATTGATTGGTTTGCGCAAAAGTTATCATGTCTACAAACTATGAGAATTGATTTATGGCATTTTTATTTTTTTTTCTGGTAATATTGGGACTGCAATATTATGGCAGACATATCAGACACTTTTGACACATTTTTGGGACCATTGACACTTATACAGTGATCAGAGCTAAAATAGCCACTGATTACTGTGTAAATGTCACTGACAGGGAAGGGGTTAAACTGTAAGGGGGGCTCAAGGGGTTAAATGTGTTCCCTCACTTTGTTCTAACTGTGTGGGGGCTGGGCTGGCAGGGGCATGACAGATCTAACTGATCCCTATTACAGGGATCAGTAAATCACTGTCATGCCGCCTGACAGAATGGGAAACCGTTGTGTTTACATCGGCGGTTCCCCATTCTTCCTCTGTATTAGGCGATGATGGGTCACCAGCGGACATCGAGACCACCCAGACCTGCGGCCACACTCACGGAGCATGCGGCATGAGAGAGCGGCGCCAGTGGCGTGCGCCCGTTCGCAACTGCGGCTGCGCGAATCGCTGTCTATATACGGTGATTCATGCAGCGGAGCCCCTTTGCTGGAGTAAGAGTATGCGACACGGTCGGCAAGTGGTTAAAGATAATTGTGCATAAAAAGTTGAATCATTTTACTAACCGGTGTAAAGATTTACTATAAATGAAAATGGATGGGGGAATATTCAAGAGGAGCCCCCACAAGAGCCAGGTTGTCAGGATCCCATACATTGCTAGTGTTCATGGGCCTTGTGCCCAGCTGGAAAACCACCTAAAAACATGTATAGAGAAATTATCATTAGTTGAGGGCAATTTTCATTTTTAAGTTTATTTGGGTTTTTTTTTGCTTCACTTTTAAGTTTATTTGTTTCTATTTTACTGTTTCATTTTTTGGTTTAATTGTTTCTTATTTGTTTCATTTTTATGTTTATTTGTTTCTATTTAAAGCGACCCCTTTAAGTAAAACCTTTATTTCACTAATGCAACTTAAATGCATGGTATACACATAGTACACAGTACACAGTACAGTAGATTATGAATTTTCTTTAACAAAGTTTTATTTTTTTTTAAAGCCCAGCTCCAGGAAAAAAAGACACTTACCTAACTCCTTGATTCCAAACACCTCTTTATAAGTAAGTCATATTTCCCTCTATGAGCAAAGCTAATATCCCTCCCTGGGGACCAGACATTTTGCTTTTTATCTTCTTGGGAACTGGTCCCCTCACCACCCCCCTGCCTCTGGAGCCAATGAGAGAGGATCCAGCCACTGGAAGTGTTGCCTCCACCATTAGGAGGTGTGCACATCAAGCAGGTAGTGATGTGGACACCCACAGAAGATCTCCAGGACCTAAACAGAAAAATAGAGAAGGATTTTCATGTAACCATTGCTTTAATTAAATAAAATGGGCATTTAAATTTCCTTTTTTAAAACCAACATTTATTTGGGGGGGGGGTGCTAATATCCTAAAGTTGGGCTTTGAGATATGTATCATATAAAAGTAAAACAGCTATAGAACTGTCCAGATATCAGAAAATGTAATAACATAATTATTTCATAAGTTAAAGTTTGATACCAGGAGAGGAGATAACTGTAAAATTGACGGATGGCTTTATACCTATGCGTTGCAGTAATGAAGGGTAAAATTTGCATTTTATCATGTGTTACTGCAATGCACATTAATGCATTACATTTTGTGTGGTGTATTGTTGTACCATTCATTTAGAATTTAAAATTTCTTGTGTAGCAACAATATATGTTTTGTTAGTTTCAAGCAAAAGTGGAGATTGTCTTACACAAGAAATATCACCACAAAATTCTTGTTAAGTCACCCAGGGGACTGATTGCACATCGCTCATGTCCCTGTTCCAATATTTAGGAAATAAGATTCCAATTTTTTTAAGGGTTAGAACTGACTTTAGCTCCTCCCCAGGCAGAAGCCAAATTTATGAGTGTTTTTATTGAAAAGTTACGGCCAGCAATGAAGCCCTGCCCCCGGTACATTCTACAGCCCTCCATGTAATGTTGCAGCTGTATCTGTGCCTCCTCTGCTACTTGTATATAAAACACCAGCTTGACAGAGCCCAAACCCTCCTGCTATTTTGGAGGAGATATATTATCAAGCTATCAGCGTTTTATCTTGTGAATTATAGCAGTTGCAAAATTCACAAGACAATGGAACCCAACATCTTGGTAATCTATCACCTCTGAAATAGCAGAAGGGTCTTGGCTCCATCAAGCCAGTGTTTTATATACAGTACATGTAAGGGAGCAGGGGAAATACAGACAAGGTTGCAGGATTACAAGAAGACATGACAGCTTGCAGAGGAGAGGATTTGAGGCTTGTGGGGAGCTCTGTGCACAAGCTTCTCCCCCTCTCCTCTAAATTGTCCCTCAAGACTGCTGTTTTCTTCATCCCGTGTTGACAGATAGCAGTAGAAGGAAAAGGAGCCAGCTAGCTGGAAATACTGCTCAGGAATCACCAAGCAAATTTAAAGGCTAGGTTCACCTTTAAGGGAAAAAATGTGTGCATTTATTATCTTTTTCCACAGGAGCCCTCAAAGCATTGCACCTGTGACCAGTGGACTGTGGGTGCAGTATCAGGCTCCTGCAGAGGCTTCCTTCAGCTCTCTGCCTGTGCCTCTATACAAGCTTGTCTGTTGTTGAGCTGGAGGACTTGTCAATAGACTACAAGTGCAAGAATACCATTACACAGTATATTGAGAATTACAAATCTGTCTATTGTGGTGGCGGATGATACTTTGTATACCTGTAAATGAATAATGTGGCTGTCTGGGTGGAACCCCATGATGGCTTTAAATATCATAGTGGCCCATTACCACAGAGGGCTCTGGGAGTGGGAGGCAGGTGCTTAGGAACATGTTACATGTTATACCCTAAATACAGGTGTAATATGTAACATGTTCCTAAAGGTGAACTTAGCTTTTAAATGATGACAAATGTTATGTGCACTGGGTCCCCTAAAGGTTTTACCAAAAACTGGGTATACTTATTCTCTAGGGGTTGTGACATATGCTTGCATCTAGATGTGGGGTGAACATTAAAGGTGCTGTCTTGGTAGGCACAACATCCTCAGATGTTCTTTGAATTCCCAAAGGACACACATCAATGATAAATTACACTAATGCACCATTGCTTTTATTTTATTAATATAATACAAACTACAGTTTAATAATAAAATATAAAATAATTAAAAAAAAATAAAAATATTTACAATATGAATATTTTATTTTTATAACGTATACTGAGTGAGATATTAAATTATTTTCTCTGATAGCAAATCACTTAACAAAAATGAAATAGATATCTTAAGAAATTATACAATTATAGCATTGATAAGTAAAGCACAGCTCTTTTGAAGTGGCTAGTTCAGAGATGGAACATTAAGCAAGGTATTGACAGAAGCACATAAAGGAGCAGATTAAATCAGTAGTTATTTCTTGGATTAAAGCCCTGAAGCAAGTGAGGCTGGATCTTCTTATTTTAGTATTTAAATAAAGTAGCCGCCTGAATAATGGCAAAGTGCTATACATTTGTAATCACTAACTGACAGACTTGCAAAATTTCCTGCCTTGGCCTTAATTTTAATAAGTCCATCAGAGGAAACTTGCTAAAATGGTTATTATAGCTTTCATTTAACATATTTTTTGGCAGATTCCTACCTTTTTCGGTACTGCAGACATAATTGTTTCTCTCTTCATGTCTTTTCCAGACTGATTCCTGAATGGGAGAATCTGTCTTTAAAGGGATGTTCCCTGAAGACCTGCTTGTGCACAAAATGCGTTGGCAAGGGCCAACGTGCTGATGTCACTCTGCCACTTCTGTTTTTTGGGATAGTATCCATCTTAACCACTTGAAGACCAGGCCTTTGTCTGACACTTTTTGTGTACATGTAGAAATCAATACTTTTTGCTAGAAAATGCCTTAGAACACTCAAACATTATTTGGAGGGTTTAGTGAATGGGACAGAGGAGGAGGACGGAGCCAGAGCAGAGAGAAGACCGGCCCCTGCTGCATATGTGGGATACAAGTTCACCAGTCATATCTGTGTCAAACTGCCTGTCTGCCTGTGCATGAGAATGCCTGGCATGGATTTCTGGTAAGAACATAAACATTGGGGAAGGTGTCCAAAATTTACCTATGCACGCGGTGTGGTGTTGGGGACTTCTATGAGTGACAGACATTTCTGACCAGTTTTGATTTATTTGAAAACCTTCATATTGACTATTTTACACCTACCACTGGCTGATTTTCTGTTTGATGTGATGTTAGAGTCCTAGCGCTGGTTTGTATATCTAACTCTGTTGATATATATTGATTTATACACTGATTTTGTTGATAGCAGCAGCTTCTATATAATTGCAAAATAGGTGTCTATTTCCATTGGCACAGGTTTGAAGTCCCTTGTTGATAGGGCTTTGATTTTGGATATCTTAGGTTATTATTATTTTTTTGCAGAGGCCCTAGAGAATAAAATGGTGGGTTTTGCAATTTTTAATGTCACACAGTATTTGCGCAGCAGTTTTGGAAAAAAAACATTTTAATGAATTTTCATTCAATTTTTTTTGTATTGGAATTGCAGGTACAAAAAAAAGGCGATAAGTTGCCATCATTTATCATATTGAAAACATAACAAATACGTGTATAACAAGTGACATATTTCAAAGTAGTTGAAATTGCTTATCTTAAGTGAGAATTTACTACCGTTGAATAGCGGAAAAAAAACATGGACGTTAAGGTTA
>BLSH010177154.1:30582-41144 GCA_018402905.1 Glandirana rugosa | reverse complement strand
TGCTCTTAGCAAAGTGTGTCTCTTGGATGCACACTATATCTCCCTTGAGCTTTTTTATTTCACTCCACATCATCCTTCTCTTGTAAGGGCTATTAAGTCCATAGGCGTTTAGTGATATTATTTTAATAGCCATGATAGTGGAGAAAAATGCTATGTAGTTGTTTTTCAGGTACTATGTGAGGTGTTGATAAAATCTTAGGGTTACCTTTCAGAGGTGGCTGATGAGAACAGCTGTAGGGCCGGACGTAGGCCTTCTCCATCTTGAAGGAACAGTTCAATGCTACTTCGTATATTTCGGTTTGAACGTCTGATGCTGAATGTGCAAAAGAAACTAATAAAGAAAAATTAGGAAAAAACATAAAAAAGTGAGAAAGTTCACAACATGTGAGCATGTCACAAAATCACTCTGGGGGACCCGCTCTCTTAGAACTTTCCCGCCATCTAGTGGCCAATTTTGGTAAGACAAGGAATTTAAAGATAACCGTGGGTGTACTCATCCTTTGATGACTTTTTGCCATTCAGGTAAGATTTCCCTTGGAGGTGATTTACCATGTATTTCCTCATCATCCGAGATAAGTTTCCACTGCTTGGCTAGCTTTAAGCCATTTTCCAGGTTAGTAATAGCGTAGGTTCTGTTTTCCCTGGTGATGAGAATCTTTGTTGGAAATCCCCATGTATAGGGAATTTTGTGGTTTTGGAATAGTTTAGTCAATGTCGCAAGGTTCCTGCGTGCTTGCATGGTGTGTTGTGAGATGTCAGCAAAGACAGTAGTGTCCACATATGGGTCAGGAAGGGGATTATTTTTCCTGGTGAAGCGCATTAGGTCCTCTTTCACATGGAAAAAGTGGATCCGTGCAATGACGTCCCTTTGGACATTATCTGGTAAGTGTTTAGGCTTAGGTAACCGGTGTGCCCAGTCGATCACCACTTCTCCCTCCAATACATCTGGCAATAAAGCAGTAATAAATTGTTTGACATAATTTATAAGCTCCCTAGGTGGCACAGACTCTGCTACTCCTCTGAGCTTAACATTATTCTTTCTTGCCCGGTCCTCCATTTCAGCCATTTTGTTTTTAATGGCCTGGATTTCATCCTCTGTACTGTTATAAGCATCGACTAGTTCGTTATGCACATTTGCAAACTCCCCCATCTTGTCCTCAGCATGACTCACTCTCTCCCCTAACGTTGAAACTCCTGCTTTGATATTAGTAATACACTCCATCATATCTTTGTGTAATGAGCCCCTCAAAGTTACCAACATGTCCTTCATTTTGCTCCTTTTGCTCATTTTGTCTCAGGTCGGTAGTGGGATGAGTTCCCAAAAGAATTTGCCTCACTGTGCCTTTCGGCGTTGCTCATAGTCACTCGATGGCGGTGGATGTCCGGAGAGCTCTCCTGTTATGCGGCCATCTCCGTCGACCGCTGGCCACACGCCCCCCCCCCATTTTAATGAATTTTAATGCACACAAAAACAATATAATATCTAATTGTTTTAGTTAAATATAAAATAAGGTGTTACACCAAGTAAATAGATACCAAACATGTCATGTTTAAAACTGTGCACACTCGTGGAATGGCTACAAACTATGGTATTTAAAAACCTCCATAGGTTGATGCTTTAAAAGCCTTCACAAGTTACCAGTTCAGAGTAACAGAGGATGTCTGGTGCTTGAATTATTGCTCTTGCTCTGACGTTCATGGCAATATCTCACATGTGTGGTGCAATCTTCATTTTAGGTATGCGTGCGGGACCAACATGTGCGTTCGCCTCTGTGCGTGAGAACAGGGGGATGGGGGGGGGTGCTTTAAAAAATGTTTTTTTTTTTTTTACATGGGTTGTTTACATTTTTTGATCATTTTTATTGCTGTCACAAGGAATGTAAACACCACCCTTGTGACAGCAATAGGCAGTGACTGGTACTCTTTATGGAGAGATCTGGGGTTTATTAGACCCCAGGTGTCCCCTTGACTCTTAAAAGCATCTGATTACATCAAGATCGGTGTGATCAGATGTTCTCACAAATTAAAAAGGGTGCTGTTTACATCCGAGGTGTTCTAGGATGGCTTTTGCATAAAAGCTGATTGCTTGCAGAAAAAAAACAATACTGGGATAATGCCTGTAGCTGCAGTCATCATTCCAATATAACCACTTGAAGTCAATCTCATACGTATATAAGTTTGGCTACTATTTTATACTGTTAATACTTTTATTTGGATCCTTGCTGAGAGATTTTAATATGATTCACTATTGCAATAAATATTACACAGAGTATTTCTGATGCAGTCTCCTTCTTGATTGGAGTGTACCATAGCAAGTCCCTGTGGAATACTGTGGCAGAGAGTTTATAACATATGTGGCTATATGTTAACCATCTGCTGAGTGCATAAGGGGTGGAGGATAAGCTGCACTAAATAAGCAAGCAAAAATTCGGCCTGAACATCACCTGCACATCCAGCGAACACCCGAATTTGCGTGGGTGCTTAGCGGGATGTTCACCTGCCTCTGGTCAGGTGCAAGGCTTTAGAGCACAGAGCACTGGCAGAGCCCTGATTGGACAAAGTGATGATGACTTTGTCCAATCATGGCTCAGTGCTCATAGTCCCTCCCACACTATAAAAGATTCCTTCCCACAGGCAGCTTTTGCATTGTGATGGAGTGGAGATAGACAGATCAGGGCTCAGTTTACTACTAGCAAGCTAGTGTGTTCACTTATTGTGACTCTGAGTGTAGAATGTTAGTGTAGTGTTAGTATAGAGTGAGTATAGTGTATCAGTATAGTGTAGTGTGTGAATATAGTGTGAGTATAATGTAGTGTCAGTGTAGTGTGTTAGGATAGTGCAGTGTTTAACACAGCATTACATTTTGTGTGGAAACCCCCTTTTTTTTTGGTTCCTGCGTGTGTTTTTTTCATTCCCTGCCTGCCCCCTTTTTTTTAAATTGTCAATCACAGTTTTTCTGATTGTGATGCTTGTGTTCCCCCTTTTTTATTTGTCTTATAGATTTTCCATTTCTGTCAGCGTCAGTCCTCAATTTAAAGTGCACCAAACATGACTTTTCATTCAATAAAGTGCATCCAATCACACATTTCCCAGTTTCTATTAAATTTGGGTAATAGCCCCCCCAATCATTTCTGGGAGACCAACAAGGAGAGGCAGACGTTCCCATGTCAATATGTGGGGGCCAGCAGCATCTGTGTCCACAGGCAAAGGTGGACATGGTCTGTTCTCAGGCAGGGCACATTTGTCTCTGTTTAGTGAAGTTGCCATGCTATCCAGCCAAAGCATGCAGAGAAGGTGGTGGACTGGCTTACTAAACCATCCTCATCCTCCATCACCCAAGCCAAAACTAGTGAGCAGCTGCCAGAGCGGCTTATTCTTCCTCCTTGTCCACAGCTACTCCTGCCATAGCCCCAACATTATGCATGGAGGAATCAGCTGAATTATTTGTACACAGCATCAGCCACTTGTTTATTGAGGATGCACAGATATTAATTGATTCTGATGTTGGTTTTGAGGTTGAGGAAGGGAGTAACATAAGCCTACAGAGAGGGGAGAACACTGATAAATAACAAATTGGCAGTCATGTACCCCCAGTTGCAGCATATTGCAAAATTGGCTCCAGTGATGATGAGGATGGAGGGGATAATGATGATGTCACTAATGTAACTTGTGTGGTGTGGTGCCAGATAGAGAAGAGAAGGAAAGTGAGGGGAGGCACAACCCCAACGAGGCAGGATGTCCACCAGAGGCAGCCATCCTATTCCATCAGATTGCAGAGCTGTTATCTCCTGGCCCGCTTCCAAAATCTCAGGTGTCTGACACTTTTTTTTGCACATATGCAGCCAATCACACTGTTGCAACTTTCAATCTCTGCCGCAAGCAGATCAAGCGTGGCAAAAACACCAAGACATTTAACCAAGGATGAGCCAGGTCAACCTGGCTCATCCTTGGTTTTTGTAAATCTTGTAATTCAGGATGGGATTGGTTTAGGGTCTCTCACACTGATCGTATACTAGTTTTTTTTTTCTCAGTACCAAGACATTTAACCTCCCACCACTCAGCCCATTGGCAAGAGTCCCTGAAAGCCACACACAAGGAACACAATTCTTCTCCTCCTCACTCCTCACCTTTCATGTCTACTCCCGATATATCACATGACCTCTCAGCAGCTTCCACTGACTGGGATGATGGTATAGCAAAGGGTTTCACAGGTCCTTGCAACATGTCTGCCAGCAGCATGCCACCAGCTGTAGAGTATAGAGGCAAATTTCTCTTCCCCAGCTGCTGCATCAAAAAAAAAATATATATACTCCCTGCGACTCACGTGCCCAGCATCTAAATGCCAGCTAAAATAAAGAAACCTTGCAGGGCAAATCAATTTAAATGTCATTTTTTTCTTTATAAATGTCAGTTTTGCTGTACAGGAAGGCTAAGGGAACCCCCAGGCACTAAATTGGAAGGATTTTTTATTGTTCACTTTAAGCATCATTAGAATTACTGCTCCTTTAAAAATAATATGTTTTGCATTGGTGCGTGTCTTTTCAGACCTATTTATTTATTTATGATACAAAAGTGAAATGTATATTGTTTTTTAGGACCTCCTGATAAAGCCAAACTACATTAAAGTGCAAAGCAAGTGTAGGGACCCTGTCACGATCTAGAGTGCCCCTAGAATAACTTTTTTATCTAAATATTTTTTATTGCAAAAGTAAGCAAAGTACAGAAGTAAGTAACTTTGAATAAACGGGATACAAACCAGAATGTAGAATCTCATACATTAGGAGAACAGGTCAAAACACTGAACCAACAAAAAAAACCCAACAAGCATTATGGCCTCAGTCAGCACAAGAACACATTTTACAAAAGTGGTACTTATAAAGGAACTCATGGCGAGAATCATCAACCATATGAGTCCATACACATATTAGTCACTAGCAATGGTAAGATCTGAGGAGCACCAAACATTCCACACTTTATTAGATTTTTAATTACCTGTTAAAAGCTTGGGCACGCACTTGCTGCTTATACTGTTTATACTTTCAATATGTGTAACATTAAACTGGTGTCTCAATTTCAGTTATATCTACTCATCATTCAGCACATGCTCAGAGAATGTAGCTATTGATCAGTGTAGTGATCTGACTTGCCTTAAATTGTAGTGTTTATTAACATTCAATTTGTAAACAGCAAAGCCTGGTCCATAAACTAACTATGATAAGATAGTAAATGCTTCAGACATGTGTTTGTGTTATGCAGTATCTGCAGTTGAAATTACATGTGGCATTCAATTCTCCAATTCTCATTAATAGCCAATGTCAAGTAAGTGATACATGCTCTAGCTGTTTTGTCATGAGAGGCGAATAACAGCTGAAAAGTAAGGCTCTCCACAACTATCAGTTTTCCTATTCCAAGCTCAGCATGAAACTAAACATACAGCATTGCCTGTATTCCTTCAAAAATTGAAAATAGCTATATAAACGTCATATTACAAGAGGCAGAAACAGTCATGTTTGATACCCACTATTGTATTTCCATGGCAAATGTGGGTGGAAATAGGCTGTAAACACATATATCAATTTTCTTGGTAGTCATCACAACAGGGAGCAATCAAAAATAAAATCTCAGCTTCATTTTATTGTTTTAACCATTGACTTAAACAAAGGAGTTACTTGGTAAAAAATATAATAATAATAATAATAAAATAACAGATAAAAATAAGCGTCACATTCCATTTTTTTTTTATCGCAATTATTATACATACTGCTCTTTGCAATAGGTCATGGCACTTTGCTCTACTTTATGCCAATTGTAGTACTAACTATACCCTGTAGTATGCAAGAATAAGTGGTAGTTCCCAGCAATGGTCTTTTGTTTCCTACTCTCCATCTGCTGTCCCTGTTTTCATGTCCCCTCACATCTGTAAATTGAATGTGAATAAATGCAAACTCACAAAACATGAGTTTTGCAATAATAAATAGTTATTTTGGTGTTTATTAAAGCATTTAACTACATACAGTATATACATTATATTAAATTAAGGATTAATTATTGGATGATCTATGTGTGAGTCATCACTCCAAAGTACCCCAAGAGAGCTTCTTATTCCTCTGGTGCACCAAGTGCCAAAGCCTAGGAGCCCGCAGCTGCTCCACATGAATCCAAATTGTTGGCCTGCACACTGACCACATATAGATGACATATAGATGACATATAGTTCAGTTGATTTTAATGAGCATGCAGATGAAGCATGCAGCACACAGCGACAAACTTCCCACCTGAGGCCATTTTACTTCTTACGGGGCTTTATCATAAGGTGATCAAGCCCCAAAAGAGGAGAATCAAATAAGGGTGTGCTGTACATTTCACCTGCGTGCTCATTAAAATCGACTGATCGTTCTATACATCATTGGTGCGTAGCCTGATGCTCTGGATTCAAGGTTTAATTATACTTGAACCCCAGGCTGGTCATAAGTGTAGTTGCATTACTCTGTCATGCAACACTGTACCCAAATTAATTTTATATTATTTTTGAGACAAAGACCACGCAAAAGTTCCTCTTGCTTACTGTTTTAACACATAGCAAAGTAAAAATTACACTTTTTGGAAAGTAAACACCCCAAGGTGATAACATTTTTTGCCTAAATGTTTTGAAAATGAAGAACTGTGTCAGTATTGAGGGGTTAAAATATGGATCTTGGCAATTGTATACTAGATATAAAAAATGTACAGGTCATACGCAGAGGGATCAGGAGGTAAAGAAGTTAATGTGCAGGTCAGATACGATGGGATGATGGGGAAGAAAGGGTTATTGTACAGATGTGCAGAATAGGAAAGGTGAAGGATTAATATTCAGATGAAAGATAAGATGGGACTGACATACTGATGTGGAGTGTCAGTAAAGTGGTGTATTTTAATACTGTTATTGGATTGCACTGGTGCTGGCTGGTGGTAAGGGGGCTTTCTTCACTTTCTCACACTGAATATTGTGTGAAATAAAAGAGGGCTATCTGATCACCAGCCAGTAAGGGACACTCTGATTGTACAATCTCTATACAGTGAGTCAACCTTAGATCTATGTGATATGAGGACCTACTTAAACTATTAATCAATTGGTATCCGATCAGGCAGGCTCTTGCATTTCATACAGTACTTGTACAGTACTTGCTGATACATCTAAAGGTGCGCTTAAAGCCTAGTACACATGATGAGATTTTCAGGCGAGTGATTATCCATTTTTTTTGGATGCTAGTCTCTACATCAAAAATGAAGAGGTTACTAAAGTATGCAAATTCTCCTGCGACAGAATAAAAATTTGGAAGTGATGTAATGTATTTTATTGTATTCGTTTTCTACTTATGGGCGATAACTGTACTGATTAAACAAAATTAGTACGGTCTGGTACTGAAAAATGTCATGCTTGTACGATTAGATTAGATTATCGTACGGTCACCGAAAGCAGTATTTTTTGTACGACTTTCTGATCGTGTGTACAGGCATTAAGTGGGACATAGCTACTAATGGCAGCCATTTTTAACATTCTTCAATGATGTGATTTGTCACAGCGATCATGTGGTACAAAGCCACTCTCATTGGCTATGTGCCTTTTGCCTGTGATTCGCTGTGTCCAATCACAGTGTGATCACAGGACTGTGTGTGAGCAGGTGTGCACAGTTCCAGGAAGATGTACCAGTGCATCTTCCCAGAACAACAGAAAAGCAGACTAGGCATATATGTACAGTAGTCAGTCTGCATGATTGTTAAAACGAGTAGATTAAACAGAAGGGTGGGGTTGTCTGTCTCTATGTGAGAAGTAATCTCAAAGTGAGCGTGAATGAGGACCTAGTTGATGGAGAGTGTGATGAGTCTGAAGCATTATGGGTAGATCTGCATATGGGTGTGCACTCTACAAAGGTTATCATTGGAGTTTGTTATAGACCTCCCAGTGTTAAAGAGGAGGTAGAGACTCTGCTTCTTGCACAGATGGAAAGAGCTGCCAGGGCTGGCACAGTGACAATAATGGGGGATTTTAACTACCCGGAAATTAACTGGAGTAATGGCACTGCTGGGAAAGTCAAAGGGCAAACATTTTTAAACCTATTACAGGACAATTTTATGGTCCAGTTTATTGAGGCCCCAACTAGGAATGACGCTTTGCTGGACCTGGTAATCTCAAACCATGCAGAGCTTATTACCAATATTCATATAAAAGAACATCTGGGTAACAGTGACCATAACATGATTTCATTTAATGTAAGCTGAAAGCAACAAACACATACGGGAAAAATAAAAACACTTAATTTTAAGAGAGCAAATTTTACAAGGACGAGGGCTGCTCTCCAGGACTTAGACTGGGAGGGAATATTGGCATCGATGAACACAGAACAGAAATGGGAATTTTTTTAAAAAACTGTATGCAAACTCACTATAAAGTATATTCCCATGGGCAATAAGTTTAAAAGGCTAAAAATAAAGCCTATGTGGCTCACGGCCAAAGTTAAACAAGTTATAAATGACAAGAAAAGAGCATTTAAAAAATATAAAAATGAGGGAACACTATCATCTTTTAATTGTTACAAAAAATATAACCGAATATGTAAAAAGGAGATCAAGGACGCAAAAATTCAAAACGAACGACAGATTGCAAAAGATAGTAAGACAAACCCCCAAAAATTCTTCAAATATATCAATAGTAAAAAGGTCAGGTCTGAGCATGTAAATAAAAGGAGGAGGGCTGGCGCCAACAGTCCAAAGGCATGGAGAAAAACTTGGCTGGGAGCAGTAGTCCGTCACCAATGTAGGTATGCACTAGGTTCTAGCTCTTCTATTGGCATGAAGACATCACCAATGAACATAAAGGAAGAAAAGGAGAAGAGTGCCTCTGAGTGCAAGTATTTATTAGTGTGATACAAGAACAATAAAAACTTACATCTGGTAACATGCAGATATGGTCCTTCAGGGGAAGAGGGTGAGGGTGGAGGGATGAGGCAACTCCTTTCACTGCTGTAATCTCTCCAAAAGCGGTCGATCTGGGATGTCACCAAAGCCAGAGACGTTGGCTGTCCTGGCAGGGATTTCCTGGTGTGTACCACAGGTGGGAGAGGAGGCCAACAGCATGAGCCGCGAGTGCCATATACTGAGCAGAACGGAGGCCAAAAAGGTCCACAACGCGTTTCAGAGCGTACGCACAAAGCCTGCCGGGCATGCGCGCTCCTTTGTCAAGTGTGTGACATTTTTATTGTTCTTGTATCACACTAATAAATACTTGCACTCAGAGGCGCTCTTCTCCTTTTCTTCCTTCAGGACGGAGCATGTCGGCCCTTTACAAAATAATCTAGAGTGCGTGACTGGGGACAAAGAGAAGGCAAACAACATTCTTAGGCTCTGTGTATACAAAGGAGCATGGGGGAGCTCATGTCCACGATGCGGATGTTAGTGACACAGCCACAAATGACCCACAATGGCTCAAAAATGAAATGGTCCAGAAGTATTTAGACAGAATAAAGGTAGATAAAGCACCTGGACCAGATGGCATTCATCCTTGGATCCTAAAGGAATTGAGCTCTGAAATTTCAAAGCCATTGTATCTAATTTTTAGGGACTCCTTAATTACTGGTTTAGTACCACTGGATTGGCGTAGGGCCAATGTGGTGCCCATATTTAACAAGGGCTCAAAGTCTTTACCGAGTAACTATAGACCTGTTAGTTTAACTTCTATAGTTGGCAAGATATCTACCACATAGATGAGTTCTTGTTGGAAAAAAATGTTTTAAGCAACAGACAGCATAGATTCATGAAAGACAGAAGTTGTCAAACAAACCTGATTTCTTTTTATGAGGAGGTAAGTAAAACCTTGGACAGAGTGGTGGCTGTGGATATGGTATACTTGGATTTTACAAAAGCATTTGACACCGTTCCCCACACAAGGCTAATGTGTAAGGTAAAGTCTACAGGCTTGGAAAGATCAGTTTGTAAATGGATAGAAAACTGGCTAAAAGACTGAATTCAGAGATTGGGGTTAATGATTCTTACTCTGTTATCAGTGGTGTACACCAAGGTTCAGTGTTGGGACCCTTACTTTTCAACATATTTATAAATCATATAGGGTCTGGGATTAAAAGCACCATTTCAGTGTTTGCAGATGACACCAAGCTATGCAGTGGAATAACGTCCTTACAGGATGTCTCCAACTTACAAGCAGACCTCAATGTTTCATTCCCAGGGTTGTGACTTGGAACCACATGTGGTGACTATTGTCTCATTCTTAGTAATTGGGGTTAGAGACTTAAGTCAGAAAATCGGTCAAAAGATAGGTAAATGTTTGACTAGAAAGGTTCGGACATCTGAAATGGAATGTGTAATCGGAACACACCCCTTGCCACAGTTTACGAAAACATTTTAGGTTCATATGGTATAGGTGTCGGTGGTGAGACAGGTTCCAAAATGAATGGAGGAGTATTTTTCTTTAGTCCAAACAAACTGTTGAAGACAGAAAGTACTTAGATACGACAGACAACGAATTTTGTAAAAAAAGGTTGTTCTTGAGTAGATACACCATCTATAGA
>BLSH010177154.1:2711-25212 GCA_018402905.1 Glandirana rugosa | reverse complement strand
GCTGGTGCCTCTGTGCGACCACCACCTCTTCCTCCAAACTCCACACGTCACTCGCATGACCCTCATTCCATGTGGGGTCTAGGACCTCATCATCCTCCACATCATCTTCCACCCACCCTTCACCACTGCCCTCCTTGTCAGTCTGCACACTGAGGCAAGCTGCAGCAGTTGGCACCTGTGTTTCATCATCATCAGAAATGTGCTGCGCTGGTGTTTCCATGTCCTCATCCTGCAACAGAAGTGGTTGGGCATCGGTGCACTCAATGTCTTCCACTTCTGGGGCAGCGCTATGTGGATGGGCCACGGAAAGCACACCAGGAGAGTCATCAAAAAGCATAAGAGTCTCTTGCAGGACTTGGGGCTCAGACTGCTTGGCTAATTTACAAGGGGCTGAGGTGAAAGACAGATGGCCATGGGGTTCAGGTGCCAACTCTAAGCTTTCATCAAGGGACCGGGAGGGAGACAATGTGAAGGAACTGGAGGCATTGTCAGCCACCCAATCTACTATCGCCTGTACTTGTTCTGGCCTCGTCAATCGTTAAGGGGCATTCGGGCCTACCATATACCGGTGAAGGTTCTGTTGGCTACCTGAGGAAGATGTTTCCCTTGTGCGTGTAGCTGGCACACCTCGACCACGTCCTCTCCTTTCAACAGGGGGTTCACCAACACCACCAACACCAGCAGCACCAGCATCACCAGCAGCACCATGACCACATCCCTTATTTGCTATCCTCATTGGGCCCGCAAATGTACTATGTATCCCTATGTAAGTATTTATTAATACCAATTAATACCTTTTTTTGGAAAACACCTACGTACGGACTTTTTATTTTGGTGCAAGAAATGCACTGCTCACACCAACAGCTGGAAGCTCTCCCTTTAGAACTAGGAGATGATTTGTGAACAATAAATAATATGTCACTTACAGCAACAGCTGGAACCTGGCCCTATAGGAGTAGGCAATGGTTTTTGAACAATAATCTGTCCCTCTAAGCAACAGCTGGAAACTCTCCCTTTAGAACTTTCAGATGACTTTTGAACAATAACGTGTCACTTGCCGCAACAGCTGGCCCTATAGGAGTTGGCAATGGTTTTTGAACAAGAATCTGTCCCTCTAAGCAACAGCTGGAAACTCTCACTTTAGAACTAGGAGATGATTTTTGAACAACAATGTGTCACTTACAGCAACAGCTGGCCCTATAGGAGTAGGCAATGGTTTTTGAACAAGAATCTGTCCCTCTAAGCAACAGCTGGAAACTCTCCCTTTAGAACTAGGAGATGATTTTTGAACAATAATGTGTCACTTACAGCAACAGCTGGTCCTATAGGAGTAAGCAATGGCTTTTTAACAAGAATCTGTCCCTCTAAGCAACAGCTGGAAACTCTCCCTTTAGAACTAGGAGATATTTTTTGAACAATAATGTGTCACTTACAGCAACAGCTGGCCCTATAGGAATAGGCAATGATTTTTGAACAATAATCTGTCCCTCTAAGCAGAAGCCTCTACCTAGTGCAGTCAGATCGCTCAAAGCAGCAGTATGTGAAATCTCAAATTATTCCCACAATCTGATCGTTGAGTACGATCGCACAATCTGATCATTGTGTACGATCGTAACGATCGTTGTGTTAGGCAGGGTTTGATCTGCAATGTGTCACTCAAAGCAGCAGTATGTGAAATCTCAAATTACTCCAACAATCTGATCGTTGTGCACAATCGTAGCGATCGTTGTTTTATATAAAATCAACACTCATAAATAGTCCAGTGTCAGCAGCGCTTATATAAATTGTGAGGGTAAACAAATATCACAAATAAAGTGCCAGTGCTGATAAAAAAAATTGCCAGTGCTGGAAAATAAAGTTCTTAAAGTGTGCAAATTGCAAATGATCTTCTATTTTAAATCTTCCACCTCAATTCACCACCTGCAGGGGAAAGAATACAATTGGAGGCTCACCAGAATTGGGAGTATAAAACGCCTTTTTTATACATCCATTAGGACCTCAGCATAAGACCATCACACAAAGACCGTATATCTCCAACCCAGTCAGCTCAGCAGGAGGGATCACACCAGCCTGTGCATAATCTCAAACACGTCCAGAGGGTTCCTGTGCTAAAGTGCTTCCAGCTGACCACCTCCAACAGCTCTTACTCTTCAGCTCAGATTACCATGAGGAGAAGGAATCAAACAAGAAAAACCCCTCATAGTGTATCACTTTTAAAATGAGATCATTTATTAAAACAAATATTGCGCTTACATTTAAAACAGTTTAAAAGAACATCGGTGTACGAACAGTACACGAGTTACCGGGCAGCGGGACATCAGCTCCTCTCCTCTCTCCGTCCCAGCCGCTGGTAGCTCGATCAGTCTCGGGTCGCCATGTGGCCACGCCTCTGACGCGTTTCGTCACTTCCGACTTGATCACAGGGGGTGGCCAAACGGCGTCCCAGGCAAACCCTTATAGTGATCACTTGCCACCACTAGGCTCATTGGATAACGCCACCTAGTGGTGGCAAGTGATCACTATAAGGGTTTGCCTGGGACGCCGTATAATAAATGATCTCATTTTAAAAGTGATACACTATGAGGGGTTTTTCTTGTTTGATTCCTTCTCCTCGTGGTAATCTGAGCTGAAGAGTAAGAGCTGTTGGAGGTGGTCAGCTGGAAGCACTTTAGCAAAGGAACCCTCTGGACGTGTTTGAGATTATGCACAGGCTGGTTTGATCCCTCCTGCTGAGCTGACTGGGTTGGAGATATACGGTCTTTGTGTGATGGTCTTATGCTGAGGTCCTAATGGCTGTATAAAAAAGGCGTTTTATACTCCCAATTCTGGTGAGCCTCCAATTGTATTCTTTCCCCTGCACGTGGTGAATTGAGGTGGAAGATTTAAAATAGAAGATCATTTGCAATTTGCACACTTTAAGAACTTTATTTTCCAGCACTGGCAAATTTTTTTATCAGCACTGGCACTTTATTTGTGATATTTGTTTACCCTCACAATTTATATAAGCGCTGCTAACACTGGACTATTTATGAGTGTTGATTTTATATGGTTTGATTTGAACAAAGCAGCAGCTGTCATAATATTGTATAACCTATTTTTATATAATTTATGTATTTCACTTGCACTACTGAGTTCTACACACTGAGTTTATTTATCTAGTGCGGTATTTCATATATATATTCACAGATCGTTGTTTTATGCAGAGTTTGATCTGCAATCTGCAACTCAAAGCAGCAGTATGTGAAATCTCAAATTTCTGCTATCTGTCCCTGAGCAACAGCAGAAGTAATCTCAGAATGCAGGATCAGATGTTAAAATGTCTGTAATCTCTCCCTCACCCCGGCAGCTTCCTCTCCCTACACTAACCCAAGAGCATGTGACATGCAGCACTGTGACTCCAGCTTATAAAGAGGCTGGGTCACACGATGCACTGGCCAATAACAGCCATGCCATTAGTAGGCATGGCTGTGATGGCTTCTAAGGGCAAACCAGTGAAACGTTTGTTGATTGGCTGCCCTGCAGCTATTCAACATGCGTGATCAACTACCAGAACCCAGAACCCTAACCCGAATGTTTTTTGAAATGTCCGTGTTCAGGTCCGGGTCCCAGACACCCGAAAGTTCGGTACGGACCCGAACGTTACAGTCCGGGTTTGCTCAACACTAGTTATATATCATTCTTCTGTTTTATTATTTATTTTTTGGTTGAACTAGATCAGTGGTTCTCAACTCCGGTCCTTGGGACCCACTAACAGGCCAGGTTTGCAGGATAGCTGAAATGCATCACAGGTGATATCATTTTCTGCTCTGTGATTGCAGTATTCTAGTCTGCATCTCCCCAAGGTAATACTTAAAATCTGGCCTGTTGGTGGGTCCTGAGGACTGGAGTTGAGAACCACTGAACTAGATGAACTTGTGTCTTTTTTCAACCTGACTAACTATGTAACTATGTAAGATTGTTCATGTAAAATAAACATAGCTGGACAAACTGGACATTTTCCATGCATTTCCTGTTTTGTTTGGCCAAAGTATGACTGTCATATTTCAACCCTTTTGCTTCCAAGTCCTGTTCTCCACTTTTAAAATCTGGCTGACTGGACCATTTTTGCAATTTTCCATTGCTTTTTTTTTCCTTACAGCTTACAGCTTTCAGAGTTTGTAAAAGAACAAAATTCCTGCTAAATTCCTACTAAATATAAAAGCTTAACCTGTATCGAGTTGATACATAACACATGTTTGTAAATTTTAAATTGCACCTTTTTGCAAAATGGTGAAAATCAAAAGTACTCAAAAATGTAAATATCCAAATTTCTCTAAAAATCGAACCCTCCAAACCATATATTTTCTGAAAGCACATGACCAGTAGAATAAAAAGGAGGCGCTACTGCGATATTTGAGCAAATGTTTATCAAAACAATATTTTCGTAAAAAATACAACAAAATCATTATTAGCAGATAAAAATACAGCAAATTTTACAAAATTCCTGCTAAATTCCTCCTAAATATAAAAGCTTAACCTGTGCTTAGTTAATAAATAACAGATATTCGCAAATTTTAAATTGCGCCTTTTTTGCAAAATTGTGAAAATCGAACAAACGCAAACATTTCTCTAAAAATCTTGAGGTTTTCATTTTTCAATTACAGCTTTCAGAGTATGTAAAAGACCCTCCAAACCATATATTTTCTGGAAGCACATGGCCAGTAGAATAAAAAGAAGGTGATACTGCGTTTTAAGGCCCTGCAATATTTGCGCAAATGTTTTTGCTACAAATACACTAAAATCATTATTAGTGGATTCATACATGGCAAAAATTTACAAAATTCCTGCTAAAGTCATACTAAATATTAAAGTTAAAACTGTATTGAGTTAATAAACAGCAAATATTTGTACATTTTGAATTGCACTTTTTTGTGAAATGGTGAAAACTGAAGGTATGCAAAAGTGTAAATAAAAGCAATTTACTCTAAAAATCCGGAGGTTTTATTTTTTCACTTACAGCTTTAAGAGTTTGTAAAATACCCCCAAACCATAGATTGTCTGAAAGCACATGATCTGTAGAATAAAAAAAAGTGCTACTGATTTTTTGAATAATTGTGCAAATGTTCATCAAATCTTTATTTTCACTAAAAATACACTAACATCATTATTAGTGCACACAAACACAACATAACTTACAAAATTACTGAAAAATTTCTACTAAAGCATCATTCACATGGGGTGTTCTAAAATCTATGCTCTTGGAGTGCCATGTTTACCTGCAAGGGGATGCACAGGTGTTCCGTGCATCCCCATGCATGTAGTCCCATTTTTGTTAATTCGGATGCAGTGGCTGCACAGGCATCTGCACTGCTCCAAATCTGACATCCTTGTGGGTGTGGGTGCACAAGCCCGAATGCAGACGGTGTAAGCTCAGGGACATGCACCTGGACTTACATGGGTGTCAAATTGGGAGCAACGGCTCTGTTTGTGCAGTAGCTACATCTCAAATGACATCAATGGGACTGCCTGCACAGGGATGCACGGAACACCTGTGCATCCCTGTACAGGTAAACACGGCCTTGCAGAGGGGTACGCTGTATATGCCTTATGTGAACAAGGCTTTAGGCACCTTTCACATGAGTGGACTGAATTGGCTCTGCCTGTCTGTTTTTAAGGCAGACTCGATCAGTGTCCATTTACACCTGCCTGCATCTGATCCAGTCCACCAAAAATAGACTGATGGAGATCTATTCCCCATCCGCCTACAGATCAGATTGGATGGAATTAGACAGGCGGTCAGTTTCCATCCGATCACCCAATAGAGAACAGCGGGCTGTGTAATTGTCTGCTCTGCATCAGCGAAGCGGACACAGATCTGTCATCCCCCTGCTCAATGGGGATCAGTGGATAGATCCCCGTAGAGCAGGTAGATCTGCTTGACGGAGTCCGCTCCATGTGAAAAGGGCCTTACTATGTTTTTTTAAATGATATTTTTCAATATATATATATATATATATATATTTTGGTTTGGTCTTTGGTGAGATATCAGAGGTTTAAGCTGACTCCTGATGTCTCTTTTTTTGAGACAGAGATAGGGACTGAAGACAGCCCCTTTCTCTGCAGCCTAAACTGCTCATTACATGAATGAATAGGAGTCTGTATAGAGACTTTTCTCATTCATAAACTGACACATAGTAAGCATGGCTTACTATGCTCAGTTATCAATGGACACAGGAGCTATCAGTAATAATCACTGACTGTGTCCATTGTAGGAAAGGAGGGGGCTGGTAAACACATTTACCAAGCCCCCCCACCCTCACCTGCCCCTCCCCCTGGTCTCTATCCTGACAGCTTGCCAGAGCTGAGTGCCGGAGTAGCAGTTGCAGGCAGCGGGAAGGGAAGAAGGAAATGCTGGCCAGCAGCGACTGATCGGTGAGGTGGGGGGCTTCGGAGTTGCGGGGGACATATTTTTATCCCCTCTTAGCCCCTGCAGCAACTGAAGCCGGCGGCTGAGGAGGGAAGATGGAGGCTCGACGGTAGCTGCAGGGGATCGGGTTTGCGGGGGGCGGGTCAGTGGGGGGGGATTGTTGCTGGGAGGGAAAGGGGGATGCAGGAGAAAGGAAAAGAAAATCAGGGGGCCTTTTTGGAGGAAAAGGAGTGGCTGGGGGGGGGAGAGGCTGGAGACAGGGAAATGGCATTGAGAGTGGTTACATTTGTGGTGAATAGCTCTGATCAGCGGAGTGTACTCTGCTGATCAGCACTATAGGTTTTTCAGCAGTCTGCTGAACAGTTCTGCTATAAGCTCATGGTCACTATGGCATACGGACCTGGTCAGCTGGAAGCAGTGTTGAATGTCCATACGCTATACATACCTGCCATCAAAAGGGTTAAAATGCATATTATTTACCCTGTACATGTGTGCACTCCTTACTATTTTGTGAGGCAAATAAATCACAAATTAGAAAAAAAAATCTAAAATATGATATTCCGTCAAGATTTTGTAAATACCTGCAATGATTTCCTGGGATTTTAAAGCTAATGCTATTTTGGCTAGAAGCTGAGAAGTTTTTTTAAAAAATGGATAAACCTTTTTAAAAATAGTTTCTGGTGCACAGCATGGGTAGTTTCTGCTTCATGTTGGTAATCCTGCTTTTTTCTTTGTTTATTTTGGAGCAGCCACTGCTTTCTCAGCAATACAACTTTCTTTCTTTAAAGAAAGTAACATCACATTATAATCAGGTATGTGCTTAACCGATGAGGGCTAATATAATTTGTGAATTTAACTGATAATCAGCTTATTGTGCATTTGCATACTTGAGATAAATGGGACAGATTCTCAAAATAAAGCTGACCTCTGAGAAAATGTCAAAACAATCCTTGCTTGTTTTTGCCTAGGGTAAAAGCAGTTTCGTTACCTTATCCCTCACTCTCACAGGCTTCTACTATTCTGTGCGACCAGTCCTCTAAAGCTGCTTCTCTTCAGAGCTCCATCGTTTGATCGACTCTAACATCATCCTTTACAATGTAGGACCAGCAGTCCTACTTATTTCAGATAAAAACTGAAGACTTTAGTATTACTTTAACCCCAGTGTGAGGGAGCTCTTCTGCAATGGTATTTTTTGTTTTAATCATTCAGCTTTAACCCTTGCAGTGTGGGGGGTTCAGCTTTATGAACTCAGAATCTCTATGCAGAGCAAATTCTAAAACCATATTGTCCTGCTCCACACCAAGAGCTTATCCTCTGCATGCCTGAAAAATGCAGGTCAAATTAGCCCGTCCAATTCACAACTGATTCCTCCTTAAGGATATGGTTCCTTCAGTAGTAGCACCCTAGTGTACAGACATGCACCAAGATATTTCAAAATAAAGCCTGCTTTCACCCATGTTTTTAATTTTTTCATGTCTGTCCAAAATTATGAGTGGATTTTATGGAAATGGATGTCAATTTAATTTATTTTAATCTATCAATAAGGATTTATTTGCATATATAACCATCATATATAACTATCCTACTCTAGCTGCCTTCAGGCGATCCCTGAAAACACATCTCTTCAGGGAAGCCTATCACGCCTCCAACTAATCTTTTACCACTTCCATCAGCTCAGTACCCACAGTTAAAACCTTTTGTACTACCTGTCCCCAGCCCCTTATTAGATTGTAAGCTCTTCTGAGCAGGGCCCTCTTAATCATCTTGTATTCTATTGTATTGTACCTGTATTGTCCCCCTTTTATATTGTAAAGTGCTGTGTAAACTGTTGGCGCCATATAATTCCTGAACAATAATAATAATAATCAAAACATATTCCCATTGTACTATAAAAATGATTTTTTTTTTTAAATGAGACACCTGCCAAATTTTAATAACAGTGGACAGATGGATAAAACCTTAAACAGAATTGATATTTCTCTGCTGTTATAGTAGAATTTGTAACATGTTAAAAAAAAGATCTCCTCCTAGGTAGGGTTATCTGCTTTTCCCTCTTCCCCTCATCTATGTTACTCAATAGGCATTTTATCTAAAGAAAGTTAATTTGAAAGTTGGTGCTCCCTTCATCTTACAGATGCAGACTATAGCTTTGTTTAATTACAAACTCAGACTAAGTACCACCTGTCTAATTACAGAGTTCAATGAACTTGTAACATTTTTTTAATTGAAAGAGCAATTCCACAAAAACACATAAAACAACTCAATGAGCTAATATTGTTGTCTAGGAAACACTGCAACTATGCCAAAACCAGAAAGTTCAATAAATTTGCTCCAAAGTAAACCTTCCATATGGAAATATGAGGTCTCCTACTGTCGACCTCTTCTTCTGAAAATGCCCATTGCCTGGATATTATTTTGAGTCTTTGGCTTCAAGGTTTGCTGAGTCACTGAGTGCAATCAGTACACAAATGAGGAAAGTTGTGGCAAAAATGTAGAATCTCTTATCTGCATACTTGTTCCAGTAAATGGACTTCAAGCAAACTCTGGGAAAAGTAAAAGTCCTCCCTTGCAGTTGGGCTGTGCCTGCACTGCAAGGATTAACTGCGTCTTTCTATCTAGGCTCCACTCCAGTAGTGGACGGTTCCTTCATGTCCTTACATTCAGTACAAGGCTGGGGTCCCTGGAATGGTCTTGATGATTTCAGAGGACTGTAGACCACCAGAGTGCAGGGAAGAATAGGCTGCAGGGATTGGTCTAGCAGCACGGAGGAGCCTGCAGGAGCAGAGGATCAAATAAGTAAAACTTCCTTACTCTATCCCCTAGACAAGAACAAGAAGTTAATCCTTGCAATGTGGAAGCAGCACCTTTCATTTTCCTGGAGATTAGCTTTAAGGTATTGAAGAAATTAGCATTTTCATAAGTATAGGTCAGCAATTTAATTTTTCTTTAATATACGATTTCTTTTGAGAAATTCACTTAAATAGCTCTTTAACCTTTTCTTCTGCAGACAAGTTGAGTACGGAATTGTGTATTTTTTGTTATATAGTACTTTGTAGCAAAGTTAGTCAAATTGTGGGTCACCATTCTTCTCAGGCAGAATCTATTAAATGGACTTTGTTGTCTCTCAAGTCCATTCATAAGCCCCAAGTATTAGATTCTGACTAATGAATTGGAGCCCTTTATGATTATGCTGGAATGAAATTAAAAACCATTAGACCCTTTCACACTGAAGCTCCACTAAAAACAGCACTAAAGCCTTTTTGTGGTGCTTTAGAGGCGATTTTGCAGTGCTTTTCAGGCTCTAGCGGGGAGATCTTGTGGTGCTTTCAAAGCGCTTTTAAGGCACTTCGGAAGCGCTGCCCATTAATTTCAATGGGCAGGGGCGTTATGCAGCGCTATTTATAGTACTCCAAACCCACCCCAAAGATGCTGCTTGCAGGACTTTTTCTAACATCCCGCAAGTGCACCACCCAAGCGTGAAAGCACTCATTGCAATGAATGGGAGGCAGTTTTTAGGTGCTTTTCAGGTGCTATTTCTAGCACTAAACAGCGTGAAAATTGCCTCAGTGTGAAAGAGGTCTTAATTAGATTCTGATTTTTGAAAGTTAAGTGAGGATACTGATAACATAATACATACATAACCATATTTATCAGTGCAGTGTGCCCCAATGCATATCATGTGTGTTGTAATGCATTGTGTGTTGTACTCTACAGGGCAATGTGAGGGGTTGAAATTTCCAATGATACCCCAACCCACCACACATAGAGCTAATGCACTGAAATGTATTGCAGAAACACGTGTAAATGTACACATTTTAGAGGTCATTGCCACAATGAATGAGTTTGAATAGTCCCTAAAATGTTATGTTTAAAAGGTTAGCAGAGGGTAGTACTTGGATACCGAGGTTTGTGTGCCTGCATATCAAAGTGATAAAAATACAGTCCTACTTAAAATGTTTTAATATGCAGAGGTAAAACAAGAGATGTGGCCTTCAGAGCACTAGATCCTGATTAATTCTAGACATAAATAAGGTAAAACCAACGTTTTCCTTCCAAGATACTATGCATAAGAATATGTATATAAAAAGAGGACTTAAACATAGTGAGTGCAATCAGTGGCAATTTATTCAGGAAAGAGAATACAATATACAATAAATATTATGCTGATTGTTCCTTGGAAACATAATTTACATTCTAGGCTGCAAAATTTTTCAGTTTTTATTTATGGAGACAAAACTGTAAGGACTTTGTGAGGAAGAATTTATGAGTATTAATTTGATATTGCTAATGGCAATGTATATACATTAAATGAACACACTTTAATCTAAAGTATAATCCAAAGCATATATAATGTAGGGATTTAGATTACAAAAAAAAAAAAAAAACAAGAGTAGAAAATGTAAATGTTTTATTATTACAACATGAGACTAGAGATACTGTAATTTTAATCTAAAACCAAAAGAACCTCTTTTCTAATAGTTTCTGGAAAATGTGGTTATATCTAATTTACACAAAAATAGTTATATTTTCGTTAACAATTAATAACTGAGTTTGCTTAAATAATACATAATTTCTACTGATTTGTTTTATTAATGATATGTAAAATAAAAATGTTTAAAAAAAATCCATCAACCAGTGAAAGATTTTAGTAAGCACTATTTAGTATTGTGATAGGGACAGAAATTTTACTCAATTTCCCTAATATGAATAAGTATGAGTTCTCATGCTACAGCTGCAATGCTTTGCTTCATGTTTGCAGCAGAAACGTAACCCCCTGTCGATTTTGGCGGGCGTAGTGCCAACCGAATGCAACTCATTCAAGTGAGTGGGGCCACTCTGCAAACACCTGCAACGAAGTGCAATGCGCTAGTTCAAGGATCTAAAGCAGGCAGTGGGTGGGTGATACAACATCTCCCCACCATCTATCAAATGCACCGGAAGTGTGAACAAGCCCAAAATTCCTCTCTCTATGCTTCCTACAACATTAACCAACCTGAAGCAGTTTTCAATTTTGATTGTTAGAAATGACTACTGGCACTTTTTACTATAGGAATTCAGTGAATCGAGACGCATCAAGGAGGGCATTCCAGCATCACCAGCAAATGAGTTCAAGGGTCATCTTATCACCCATGTGGACTGGTGCAGAACAGTACTCTTTAGATGAGAAACTAGACTACTTAACAGGTATTCTGTGCTTCCTGTATGCAGTTGAGGCTTTGGCTTGAATGTACTTTAATTGTTATTATAGGACATAAAAGGAATAGCTATAATTTTCTGGCCCATGTCTATGGATTTTGCAAGTTAAGTCTAGGTTCACACCTATGCATTTTTACCACGTTTTGCAGAAACGCACTACAGTCCATTTGCATGCAATAGGCTTCAATGGAGCTGCACCAGAAAGGCAAGTGTTGTTTTTTTACCGTGATTTTGCCGTGATTTGCATTTTGAAATCTGCCTAGCAACAAATCCCCCCCCCCCAAAAAACACAAAACACAAGTAGCAAATCGCGGCAAAATCGCGGGGAAAAAACACGGGAAAAAAGTGATATACTGGCAATGATTTTGAGGAACCCTCTTTACTTCTGTGCATATTGATTATTATATGGAAATCACTTTACAATATATCACTTGTGCCCACAAGGACTGTGTCTATTTAGTGAGAAGAATTAAGCTGTATAAATGTAATTTTAACTCACATATATACGCACCAGAGGACCTTCAGTTCAAATGCAACAGGATCTATACTGAGCACTACAAGAAAATGCCAGCTGCCTTTAGAGCTATCAGGGGACAATAGTCTCCATCAAGTCCTAACACAGGTCCTCTAGCGCATTCTGTCAAATGAATTGGCTTGTTTTAATGCTCTTAACCATTAAATGTTTCAAAAAGTCCTTCACGTAAGATTAACTTTTGTAAAGTGTGCTCCTCAGTACACTTCCAAGGTGCTCACTTATTGGCAAACTTACACCAAACTTTCAAAATATTGTATATCTAATTTTCCCTATATAAAACAGATAAAACAGATTTATCTTTATATTGTGGTCCCCATGGAAGCACCAGATCTCTGCAGGCACTAAACCTATTGAGCTTAATATAATTGCAACTAAGAATTACTGTAATTCTGCATTATAGGCATTGTAAAAACTAAGGTGATGTTGCAAATGCTTGATGAGAAGGTATAGACAAAGAGCCTTGATATCCAGAGTTAACCAGTGTAACCTGTTTCCACTTTAATCTTTGGTTGTGACACAGGACCGCCTCAGTACACCCTTATATAGCCAGGAAATCTACCTTACAAGCAATCCTAACCTCTCCAACAGAGACCACATGCCTGCTGCTATGGGGCGGAAATTAAATGTATGATAATTCTCTAAATCATTCAGTTGTCTCATTTTTACAGTTATTGATATGTATTGTAACCATTGAACCCCCTTATCAGCATTTGTTATTGTAATGTATTTGTTACATTTTAGGGTTTCACTGTCTGGCTGTCTTTATTTCCGAAAGCTCCCTTTCTACCTTTTCCTATAAAGCATCAATAGCTGTACCTTTTATTCAGCTGGCTTATGCTGAATAAAAAAATGCATCATCCATATTTAACTTATCCAAACTGGACAACCCATTTTGAGACAAAGATACAGAGCACACATGATCAGGCTAGAAAGGGTTGTTAGGTCATTAAACTCACAAGTAGAAGTCACATTTTCTGTGTCTTCCGTTAAAGAATCAACACTGTTAACCGCTACATCATCCTGATTTTTACTTGAAAAAATGTTTCAATAATGCATTATTTCTAACAAAACATCACAAGTGATGTCAATAACACTAAAGTGTCAAAGAAAAAGGAAGACATTTAGAAAGCACAGAAATCTGATCATCATCCAATATCACATTTGAAAGATTAATAACATAATTTATTTCTTGTTGCTTGTTTTCTTCAGTTGAGGATACCTTTTGTCTTTCTTGATGTTTCCTGCACAGTTATTGTGTTCATTTTAAACAAAAATACACAAGAAGCTCCTCTAAGTGCAGCCGTATAAACAGATTTTTAAAAACACAAGTGGAGGTACTCACAAGGAAATGAAGCAAGGGAGCATTGCTGTGTAAGCCACAGCGGGCTGTACTCAGCAGATATGCCTGGCAGACCAGAAGTGGAGGAGATGGGCTGGATGCTTCACAGGGCTCAGGAGTTGGGGAAACGTCAGTGGCTTCCAGCGTTGCCCGAGTCTCAGAGCGGTGGAGCGAAGTCTCTCAAACGTCACATCAGGTCGCACGCCCACTACTGCGACCGGAAGTGACATTTGAGAGACTTTGCTTCACCGCTCTGAGACTCGGGAAGCGATGAAAGCCACTGACGCTTCCCCAACTTGTGTATTTTTGTTTCCTGCTCCCAGAAGTACATCTGTCTTCTTCACTAACAGCTGCCCTAAGATTGCCGGTCAAGTGGGCTTCTAAACATATCCTTCTCCCTTTGGATGCAGGTCATTTGCGCTCTATCAATAACTTTACTTATTGTGTTCATTTGAATGTTCCTTTTTGCTCCTTTCCCCCTTTACAAGCACATGAACTTTAATGGCATCCCAGTCTTAGTCCGTTGGGTTCAATATTGAGTTGACCCACCGTTTGCAGCTATAACAGCTTCAACTCTTCCTGGAAGGCTGTCCACAAGAATTAGGAGTGTGTCTATGGGAATACTGTGATTTTTAGTCCTGACTAGTATTCCTACCTACGGAAGGTCCAGGCAGATTTATGTTCAATTTGTCAGACAAGGTTAACAGCCAGTCCACAAAAATGCACAATAGACACGGAAGAAGCCTGGCATCTGATCTAGAGCATTGAGCGGGAGGTCAGAAAGCCAGTACCAGACAACACTAAAGCAATTTGGACTCAGCTAGTGTAAAAAAAAAGTTAGAGCCTTTCTTGGGATTGTAACCTAATGTTTCTACTACAGCAGCTCAAATTATGGAACTCACCAAATGGGACAAGTCTACCATAGTGAAATAGAATGAAGAGGCAAAGAAAGATTTTCAAAAGCTGAAGGCAGTATTGTGTAAGGGACCATCGTTAACCACCCTTAAAGTGGTTGCAACCCTTGACAATCACTTTAACCTACAGGTAAGCCTATAATAAGGCTTACCTGTAGGTACCCTGCATATCTCCTAAACCTGCATGGTTTAGGAGATATACAGTGTAAATGCATGTGCCGACGTCATCGGGCACATGCGCGGTGAAGAAATGGCCCCACTGGGCCGTTTCTTCACGAAGTGTGCCGTAAATGACGACCCCTGTGTGCATGCGCGGGAGTGATGTCAGCGTGGCTCCGGCCAATCACAGCGCTGGAGTCTGCGATGTAATTGGCCGGAGCCCGCGATCCTGGAAGAAGACACAATCAACATGATGCCGGTCACAGCAGTGCTTGGGGACGGCTGCAACAGCGCTGTTCTGTATTTCATAAAGAGCTAATATGCGATGCATATCAGCTCATTATTCCTTTGTCTTGCAGGTGCCCCCCCCCCCACCTTGACAACCACTTTAACTTCAATCAAAAATGTCTTGTACAAACAGATGCTTCGAAATTAATGGGGAAAAATATCCAGTGGCATACCTCATCTGGCAGCTAACCCATGCAAAGAGGAAGTTTTCAATACTGAAAAGGGAGCATACGGCCATAAAGTGCTACTATAGTCATTGAGGTGTTACCTTTTAGACAGACAGTGCAGACTGATTACAGGCCATTCTCCACAGCGGTTTGTGGCTCAGGACAAACAATGCAATGGGTCACAAGGTGGTGTCTGGCTCTGCTAGACTTTTTATTTTGTGTAGAACAGAAGCAAGTGACCCAGCAAGGGAATGCTGATGGAATGTCATGTATCCACTGTACACTGGAAATGCAGTCAAATCCACATTTTTTTTTTTGGTGGGGGGTTAAAGTTCTGAATTTTATAAAGAGTTCTCTTGGATTATCAATACAATTTTATACTTTATCCAATTTGCTGGGCTATTGGGACTTTCCACCATTACCTATTCCATCTAGAACTATGTTGACAATTCCTATTTACCATTGTATTTTGCTGAAATAACAGTATTTTTTAAAGCATGTACCAACATTAGCAAATCTAGCAGGATCTGCAGTAAATCGATCACATTTATAGATACTACTGCTGCTTAATATATGTATCAATTGTTTATAATTCATTTGTTGAGCTATCTGCATTAACAATTGTTATTTTCAGCATAGATATCTGAAAACTACAATCACATGCCTGAAAGTAATGCTAGTACATGTATCATTGCTTAATGAATATAGGAAATACAGTTATCAGCTACACTTTCTTCCCATCTTCTTTTTATCTTTTTAACTTCATTTCTAAAATTACTTTGCATTAAAAAAAAAGAGAGAAAAGAAATTTAATAAAATTTCACTATACAAATACCAACAATGTATATGTATAAATAGGGCTGGACTCAAGGTAAAGATCTAAATACATATCAAATACCTACTGTGTATGGGAACAGTTTTACTTGCTAAATTAATTGTATTTCTGTCAGGGCAAGAGACCTGATTTCTTTACAAGAAAGGTGCACATGTACATAAAGTATGGACATTGATCTACATAAATATATTTAAAAAACAGCTGAAGAGCTTTAAAATAAATCATGCCTAATCTCTCTGGGTACATTTAATGTAAGGTTATTCCTTCTAGTCTTAAAGCAGTAATAAATACAAAACAAAAATGTATTAAATTGCAGCTCACTAATTCTTGGATGTGGTGGCTGCATAAGTTATTTTTTAGGCTTTTCCCCTTTTTATTCTCACCTGGTGATCCAGCCAGTAAGTCTGTGTTTTTACAACTTACTCTACCAGATTAAATTGTTCAGAAAAGTAGCCAGTGAGACAAACAAATTACCACCGACAGGGGTGCTTATAATGGTCAGCTTTTATTAATTTAGGTAAAACCTTTATCCCAAATGCGGAAAAAAAATACCTGTTGATGCCACTGCATAAAAAGTGCTAGCTGGTGTTCAAGTATTAATTTGTTAGTCAAGTCTATCTAAATATGCCAGTCTAAAGCCTCGTACACACGGGACGACGATCGTATTCAACACGTCGTACTCATGACCGTTGCATGCGGAATCGATCGTCTGTGGCCGCGCTTTCAACAGTTGAACATACGACGGTCGTACATGGGAGTTGTATGTGCAGACTACAAAACTTGGTCGTACCAACCAGCTCGCATACGACCGTTGTGTCGTGTGTAGAGCAGTTGTGTACAACAAGTAAGTCGGGAGATGGCGCTGTCGCTATATAAAAGTGGGTATCTATGCCTGATATCTGAAATGTGTAAAATACATTAAAATGATCATATAAAAGTCAAAATACACGCTGAGAGAGTAGATCTTAAAACAGGTCAGTAAAATGTCCGTAAAACTATTCATAAGACGTCAGTAAAAATCCGTAAAACTATGTACCAACACGCTCAATATATATCCAATAAGGTGAAAAGTGTTCAGATGAGAAAAGTGTCTCTATAGATGGGTGATTCTAAATTTGTGAGGTAAAAAACTTTCAGGGAAATGTCCGTATAAATTCCTGTCCAGTCCGTGAATGTGGTGTCCGTAAAAGCTTTAAAAGGTTGGCATCCCTTAAATAAGGGGTTCCACAAAAAGCCTTGACGTGTGGATTCTTCTGAGTGTTTTATATGGAACGTGTGGACCAATGGATGGAATAAAATACAGATATATCCAATATTCATATGTTGTATTCAAGCAGTGACTTCATTTGTGTCATCTAACACGAAAAGATGGTGACTTCACTGGTGCTCCCCGCATGTGCCCTCACTTACCAGAATTTTCATACCCCTACAGGGGTGATGCGCCTTTGGTAAATGGGGTCTTTAGTGGCGTTCCTCCGGTGTGCTGTGGTCCTTTCCCCTCAAGGTGGATTCCTCCTTCCGGGTGTTCCTGTGTGGTTCGGTCCTTGATGAGTCCAGTCCCTATTCTCCAGATGGTCCTCGTTCGGATATTTAGATAAGGAAAAAAGGATCCAGGATAGTGTAGTATTTTGAGGATAATTTATTCAAAAAATAAAGTATATAAAAAAACTCATATAAAAAGCACTCATGCGTGCTAAAGTCCAAAAAAAACTGACACAGCAGTAAGCCAAGAACTCGGGCAATGCCCGTTTGAGGAAGGCTAGATCTCCCTTCCTTTCCTCTTTCCTGCGCTCCACAATTAGGAGTTTGCTCGTAGCTGCTGTGGGCTTAAGTGGACAAAGGTGTGGTGTGCAAGCTTGCCGCGCCTGACGCGTTTCGTCTGCTAGACGTCTTCTGAGGCTATGGCCAAAAGCTTGCTCTGAGTGTGTTTAAGTATCCAACGTAGTGGGTGGAGTTTTGGGTGAGAGCCAATCCTATGGCTCTAGGGCGGTATTTTCATGTGTCAATTTAGAGAAGGAATGGGGGGAGGAGATCAAACCTTCCTCACCAATAGAGAACACTTTAACGGGGTCATGATGTGGATGAGAACGTCAGAAAAAACAATTTATGTTTCTATTTGCTGTAGATCTGATACTATATATATCAAGACATAACAGGATAGTGTCCTGTGGTGAATACAATAAAAACAATTACATATATTAAGATAATCTTATATCCGCAATTGGGTCTGTGGAAAAGCAATGGTTGTTCGTGACTTAAAAATGGTGTAAACGATGTGGATGAAAAAGGCTAAGTGGTAAAAAAGGTTTACAAAAGTTAGGCAAATGAGAGGATGGTTGCCCGTGAATTAATATAATTTAGAATGATGCAAGAAAGTGGATGAGAGGCTGGTCAATATGCTGTTCCGATAACTGTGTAGGATTCCTATGGGTAAAGGTGGTGTAGGGATGTGGATGAGAAGGCTGGTCAGTATGCGATTCCAATGGTTGTGTCGGATTCCCATGGGGTTAGAGTGGTGCTTGTTGTGAAGGAGTGATGTGGATGAGAAGGCCATTGTTTAATAGTCAATAAAAATCTATAAGAACCTAAAAGGAGGACAAATTGGAAGCTTAACCGAGATAATATGGAGTATTTATAAGTTGATGTGGATGAGAAGGCTGCTGACTAAGAATTCATGTTCTATATTGAAACTTCTGAAGTACTATCATCGATTCCGAGTGGAGTAAGACATTTGAAAATTAGATGGATAAAACATTTTTTAAATGGAAAAAACATTTTTTAAATAATAAAATTGATACCATTATGTTACGTAAAAGGAGATATTGAGTATAACAGGATATCTGTGTATTGGAATATGTGTCACCAATGTGAAGTCCATGAAGGATTATGAGTAACTTTACGTGGGTCATTTAGAGAATTCACAGGGTGATGTGGATGAGAAGGCTATGATAAAAGAGTGAGTCTAAAATCAACGCAATTGTGCATGGGGTGAAAGGAACATACCGTTGAGATAAATGAATTTATAATGATAAGAAAATGCTGAAAGGATGTTAAAATAAATTGAAATAAAAACTCTGATATAAAAACTTCTAAAATCCTAGTATACAAATTCTTCAGATGTGGATGAGAAGGTCCAAGATATGGATAAGCCTTGTACATTAAAAGGCCATTGTGTTTATAAATATGTGGTCACCCTGGGATAATACATGATGTAAGATAAGTAAAAAAGTAAAAAAGTAAAAAAGAGAAGACGATTTTTTAAAAATTGGAGATAAAACAATTAAGGTCAATATCTACATTCAATCCTTTAGGTCTGAGGCTCTCCAGAAGGTAAATCCATCGTGTTTCATTCTGGGAGACCTCTATTTTCTTATTACTGCCTCTCCAATTCTCTTTTACTTTGTCTATCCCAAAAAATGTCAGTTTTCTGGGGTCTCTTTGGTGTACCTCATCAAAATGTCTAGATAGGTTATGTTTGGGATAGCCCTTTTTGATATTCCTTACATGTTCCGCTATCCTTTTGTGTAGCGGCCTAGTGGTTCTACCCACATATTGTAAGCGGCAAGGGCATTCCAGCACATATGTCACGTGAGTGCTGTTGCATGTGATGAGCTTCTCTATCTTATACAGTCTCTTATTGGTAGAGGATTTAAATTCTTCTTTCTTCCTAGGTTGGGTTTTTGTCATTCTACATGGGAGACACCTTCCACATCTATAAAATCCTTTCATATCTCCTAGTAGTTTTACTTCTCCTGGGGGATTGATGATGTTATGAACTAGACAATCCCTCAAATTGCGGGCCCTCCTGTATACAAAAGCTGGTTTCTTCGGGATGATTTTAGTTAGTGTTCTGTCCATTTTTAGGATGGGCCAGTATTTTTCCACAATTTTCTCTACCTTCCTATATTGCTTGTTATATCCGGTGATAAAAAGTATTCCATCTTTCTTTTTATTCCTGTCTTTTTTGCCCTCTAGGATGTCATTCCTAGGCATTCTTCCAATTTCATCTCTGATTTTTTCTAAGCTCACTCTTTGGTAGCCTTTTTGTGTGAATCTTTGTATAAGTACTTCAGATTGTTCTTCAAAGTCTTTAAAGTTGTGACAGTTTCTCCTCATTCTCAATAATTGTCCTTTAGGTATGTTTTGTTTCCATCTAGGATGGTGACAACTGGAGGTGGGGATGTATCCATTCCTATCTGTGGTTTTAAAATAAGTCTTTGTTGCCAGTTTATTATCTGATTTAAAAATATGTAGATCTAAATAGTTTATTTTATCAACACTCCATTCTCCTGTGAACTTTATGCCATAGATGTTATTATTCATTTGTTGCAAGAAATGTTGTAGTTTGTCCGTAGTACCTTCCCATACGATAATAATGTCGTCTATGTATCTTCTGTAAAATTTCAGTTCTGGTCTTGATTGGTTGTAGATATACTTCTCTTCCCACATATCCATGAACAGGTTGGCCACACTTGGGGCATATCTTGCTCCCATTGCTACGCCTTTCTCTTGTGTGTAGTATTCACGGTCGTACCAAAAGTAATTACTGCCCATGGCTAGTTGTAGTCCTTCCAATATGTAGTCAATTTGTTCTTGTTTCAATTCCGACTTGTTATGCAGAGCCTTCTCCACTCCTCTTAGGCCATCTTTTTGGACTATATTGGTATATAATGAATTTACGTCAATAGTGGCTAATATGCAATTATCGGTGTTGGTCAGTTTCTCCAATTCCAGGATCAGTTGGGTGCTATCTTTTAAGTAGGATTTACCTTCCTTAACCAAGGGTTTTAAAAACTGATCAAGATATTCTCCTAATCTGGAGAATAATGACTGCATGCCACTTATGATGGGTCTTCCAGGGGGCGTGGTTAGATTCTTATGTATTTTAGGTAGGTAATACATCACCGGAGTTTTGGTTGATTCTGGTAAGATATACCTGGCTTCTTTCTTATTTAATATACCTTTTTCTTTACCCTTCTTGATGAACGTTTTCAATTTCATTTCCAGCTCTTTCTTCGGATTCTTTTTTAGTTTCTTGTATGTGCCTTCTACGCTTAGTAAGTTCTTCATTTCTTTTTCATAATCCTGTTTGTTAAGAATAACTATTCCTCCTCCTTTATCTGCTGGTCTTATTATTACATCCTTTTTGTCTCCCAGCTTCTTGATTGTCTTCCATATGTGTTTCCTTTTCGGCTTGTCATCCCCTAATGCTTTAAAATCCTTCTCAACCATTTTTTTAAAAGCTCCTATACATTCATTTCCATGAACTTTAGGGTTAAAAACAGAGTTGTTTCTAAGTGCAGTGTGCTTGTAAGGTGTATTGTCTTGTTTGTCCAAACTTTTGTTTAAAGAGAAATATTTTTTCAGATTTAATTTCCTGATGAATCTTTGTAAGTCGATATATAATTCGAAATCATTGACATTGTGTTCAGGGGCGTATTTGAGCCCCAAATCTAAAACTTTAAATTCCTCTTCAGTAAAAACGACATTGCTCAGATTAAAAATGCCTTCTCCTAGTGCTGCCTTCTTCTTTTTCTTCCTACCCCCTCGTGTTCCTCTCTTTCTTGGTTTCTCTCCATACTTCTTTCTCTTTCGGGTTCCCTTGGTCGTCCATCCGTTCTGGTATTCCGTCTCTCTCCCTGTGGGTGGTCGTAACCTTCCCTCTCCCGTGGTCTGTGATCTCTTCCTCTCTGCCAATTGTTCACCCACGGTTGGTTCCATGTATTCCTGTATCCTCTGTACTGGTATCCTCTGTCTTCTGGATTTCTTGGGGGTCCTTGGTTCCTCCATCTCCCTCTTGAATGTAGATGCACTTTTTAATTTTGTGCAAGAAACAATATTCTGTCCCTTTTAACCACTTCAGCCCCGGAAGGATTTGCTGCTTTAGGACCGGAGCCCTTTTTGCGATTCGGCGATGCGTCGCTTTAACTGACAATTGCGCGGTCGTGCGACGTTGTACCCAAATGAAGTTTGCGTCCTTTTTTTCTCACAAATAGAGCTTTCTTTTGGTGGTATTTGATCCCCTCTGCGTCGTTTCTGATCGCCGCTATAAACAAAAGAAGAGCGACCATTTTGCAAAAAAACCCAAATGTCTTACTTTTTGCTAAAATACAAATCCAAAAAAAATAAAAAATACAGTGAGCGTGCGGGCGCGCCTCTGGCGGCGTGCGCGCGCGCTCACTAGGCTCGTGAGCGCGGCCGCCGTCGTATGACGGCGATTTGCGCTCACGAGCCATCTTGACGCCGTCAATTGCCGATCAGCGGTCGGCAAGCGGTTAAGCAACAGTAGGAACCTCTCAGATATCCCTCTCCAAGGATGACAACGAATTGGCGAACGGCTGGCGACTAGCCGTTAACTGCCGCAGTTCTACCGAGCACTCGCGTTTAGCGGCAGTATGCTGCCGCCGGCGCGAGTGCTCGGATCACTCGCGCGCGCGTGCGGCGGTCTCCGCGCGGGCGTGCGAGTGACATAAAAAATAAAAAAAACCTAAACATAAAATCGTTTTTCATTCTGTAAACCCAAAAAAACGTTTTACCAGCGAGAAGAAAACAAATATCGCCGCTAGTCTTTGCTGCGTCTCCCCTAGTTTATGGTGGTTTTCTTTCGAGATAAACACTCTTTTTTTCCTGCGTTTGAAGTAAACCCATGTTGCAGCGTGCTG
>BLSH010177119.1:64192-84343 GCA_018402905.1 Glandirana rugosa | reverse complement strand
CGTAAAGCACGTGTTTTAATTTTTCACGCAGATGTAACGACCAAATTTTTTTTTCTTATTATTAAATAATAAGAAAAAAGATAATAATTATTTATCACGATGTATCATGTAAACGTGGAACGACACGTAAAGAACGTGTTTTTATTTTTCGCGCAGATGTAACGACCAAATTTTTTTTTTATAAGATTTATGATGTAAACGTCGGTCGCCACGTAAAGAACGTGTTTTTATTTTTCACACAGATGTAAAGACCAAAATTTTTTTTCTTATTATTAAATAATAAGAAAAAAAATAATAATTATTTATCACGATGTATTATGTAAACGTGGAACGACACGTAAAGCACGTGTTTTAATTTTATTCTTTTTTTTTAAACCAGCAATGTAGACGCACTTTTTAATTTTGTGCACGAAATGCACAGCAAGGTGCAAATGTATTATGTAGCACTATTTATTAATAATAAAAAAAAGAATAATAAATTATTATTCTTTTTTTTAAAACCAGAAATGTAGACACACTTTTTATTTTTGTGCAAGAAATGCACCGCTGGCTGCAAATGTAGTATTTAGAATATTTTTTTTTTAAACCAGCAATGTAGACGCGCTTTTTATTTTTGTGCAAGAAATGCACAGCAAGGTGCAAATGTACTATGTAGCACTATTTATTAATAATAGAAAAAAGAATAATAAATTATTATTCTTTTTTTTTAAACCAGCAATGTAGACGCACTTTTTAATTTTGTGCACGAAATGCACAGCAAGGTGCAAATGTATTATGTAGCACTATTTATTAATAATAAAAAAAAATAATACATTATTATTCTTTTTTTTTTTAAACCAGCAATGTGGATGCCCTTTTTATTTTTGTGCAAGAAATGCACCGCTGGCCGCAAATGTAGTATTTAGAATATATATTTTTTTTAAACCAGCAATGTAAACACACTTTTTATTTTTGTGCAAGAAATGCACCGCTGGCCGCAAATGTAGTATTTAGAATATTAGAATATATATGTATATATTTTGAACCAGCAATGTAGACGCACTTTTTAATTTTGTGCAAGAAATGCCCCGCTGGCCGCAAATGTAATATTTTGCACAAAAAAAAGACATTTTTAATTTGTCTAACTGCAATGTAAAAGCAGTATTTAAATATGCCAAAATGTTGCCAACTGAACTAACAGAACACGATTAAAGTAGTGTCCCTGACACACAAGCAGTTGCAAGTGCACTACACTTGCAAAAATGGCTGCAAACGCCCATCTAACAAACAGAACAATTGCTTAGGTTTTATATGAGGCACTTTGCTTAGCAAACAAAATGAACTCTAGCAAACAAAAATCTCCTCTAGCACTCACCCACCAATAAATCGCTGTTTTTAACAGCTTTTCTAAAGCTAATCTGTCCCTCACACCAGCAGCAACATCCTCTCCCTACACTAGTATGAGATGATTATCAAAAGCTAATCTGTCCCTCACACCAGCAGCAGCACCCTCTCCCTACACTAGTATGAGATGATTTTCGAAAGCTGTCCCTCACAGCAGCAGCAGGATCCTCTCCCTACACTAGTATGAGATGATGTGACATGAAGCACTACGTGACTCTAGCTTATATAGAGGCTGGGTCACATGATGCACTGGCCAATCACAGCCATGCCATTAGTTGGCATGGCTGTGATGGCGTCTAAGGGGAAATGAGTGAAACGCTTGTTGATTGGCTGCCCTGCAGCTATTCAAAAGGCGCAAAAAAATACCCGAACCCAAGTAACCCAAACCCAGACTTTTTCTCAAATGTCCGGGTTCGGGTTCGGGACACGGACACCCTAAAGTCCGGTATGAACCCCAACTTTACAGTTGGGGTTCGCTCAACTCTAATCATGAGTGTTAGATGAAATGATGTTAAAGTTACAGGCCTGAGTTATCAGGGCCCAAAAATTTTGATCAAAAGTGTCTATTAGATCCTTAGATACTGCAAGGTACCACTCTGTGTTGTTTAGAATGTCCATACAAATGGTGTGGTAGTCATCGTTGTCCATGACCACGGTGTTATCACCCTTATCCACTGGTTTGATTACTATGGTCTTGTTGTTTTGTAAATTAGTTATTGTTTCTAAGTATTTAGTGGGTAGGTTAGGTGTACACACTCCTTGTCGAGGAATATTCTGAATGGCTTTGGTGGCACACTTGACAAAGGAAGAGACATTGGGATTAGAGTGAATGGAGGGAAATTTGGATGATTTCTACCTTGGAAGAGATTATATTGTGTGCAATTTTTTATATCATAGCAAAATGATTTAAGGCTGATTAAGAAAGGCTATAGTACCAAAGTCCATTTCCTTGAAATGTGTTTCAACAATGTGAAAAAATTTATATATATAAACTCCAAAATCCCAAATTAATAAGTATAGATTCCACCACTGGTGCTTGAGGGATTAATGTCCACAGACTATTCCACCCGCACAGTGAACCACCGACATACAGCCACTCAATATGCTCACCAGAAATATCTAGCCCCCATGGGACCACACAGCAAAAAGGAATCTCTCCATACTCCAATAAATTCAATGGACAATGAGGTCCTAAATTTTCTAGGTGTAATTCCTCTGATCCACACACCCTATTGAGCGTCTTCCTCTAGGCTAACTCCAGCCATGAAACCAAAAAAAGCCATAATAGTGTAAAATCGTTTTAATGAGGATAAAATATCCCTATGAAACCCAACAATAATTATGCTCACATTAAGTAAAATATACAAACGCCTCTCTCAAATTAAGAATGCAGTTCGGGACCCTCCCTGGGGATATCTCCTGTATCTCACTGTCCTGACTCTGACCGAATCTGCGTCCTTCTCTGAGGAAGTGAATGACGGGCGGAAGATCAAAATATATTGAAGCTGAGGCTTGGAACGCTGTTTGAATGGAGTCAGGGGAGGACGCAGATTCGGCCAGAGCCAGGACGGTGAGATACAGGAAATATCCCCATGGAGGGTCGCAAACTGCATTCTTAATTTGAGAGAGGCAGTTGTATATTTGACTTAATGTGAGCATAATTATTGTCGGGTTTCATAGGGATATTTTATCCTCATTAAAACGACTTTACACTATTATGGATTTTTTTGGTTTCATGGCTGGAGTTAACCTAGAGGAAGACGACCAATAGGGTGTGTGGATTAGACACCCTAGAGAATTTAGGACCTCATTGTCCATTGAATTTATTGGAGTATGGAGAGATTCCTTTTTGCTGTGTGGTCCCATGGGGGCTAGATATTTCTGGTGAGCATATTGAGTGGCTGTATGTCGGTGGTTCACTGTGCAGTTGGAATAGTCTGTGGGGATAAATCCCTCAAGCACCGGTGGTGGAATCTATACTTATTAATTTGGGATTTTGGACTTTATATATATAATTTTTTTCACATTGTTGAAACTCATTTCAAGGAAATGGACTTTATGACTTTATTCTGATAAATATAAATGTATTATTAATTGTGTATAATTCACTTATTGGTTTAGTAATATTTCACTTTTATTTTATTTATTTTTGTTAATAATTTTTTTATGACACATTTTTTGGTATTTAATCACCTTATTACACATGGTATATGTCATCCATTTATGACTTATTGTTTCTATTCTAATTTTTATTGATATTTTTTATGTTATGATTTTGATCAAGTAGAAATTGTGCAGATACAAAACATTATTTCTGAATAGGTCAGCGCCCTAAATATTTTCTAAATAACCATTTCTGTAGTGTCCTACTGTTAGGAGCAGTGACCATATACATATTTTGGTTTTTATATGTGTGTGTGTGTGTGTGTAGATACACTCATATACATACATATACCGTATATACTCGGGTATAAGTCGAGTTTTTCAGCCCATTTTTTGTGCTCAAAAAGACCCCCCTCGACTTATACCCGAGTCAGTGTCTGTGGGGATCAGTAGTTTCACATTAAACAGAGCCGTGCTGCTTCTAAGAGCCGTTCTGTGCTTTGTAAGTGTGATTAAACACATTGGTATGCAAAGAATGCTGAGAGAGGTGTCAGATTCTCAGCTTGATGTCGGCAGGTGGGCGGGACAAGCTGATCTCCGTGAAGGGCTGCAGCTCTCTCTGCATTCTCAGCATTCTTTGCATACCAATGTGTTTAATCACACTTACACAGCACAGAACGGCTCTTAGAAGCAGCACAGCTCTGTTTAATGTGAAACAAAATGACCTTACTCATCCCTTATGTGTTCTGGCTACAGTATCTGTGTCCTGACATTAAAATCCCTGTGTCCTGACATTAAAATCCCTGTGTCCTGGCATTAAAATCCCTGTGTCCTGGCATTAAAATCCCTGTGTCCTGGCATTAAAATCCATGTGTTCTGGCATCAAAATCCCTGTGTTCTGGCATTAAAATCCCTGTGTTCTGGCATTAAAATCCCTGTGTCCTGGCATTAAAATCCCTGTGTCCTGGCATTAAAATCCCTGTGTTCTGGCATTAAAATCCCTGTGTTCTGGCTAAAATCCCTGTGTCCTGGCTAAAATCACTGTGTTCTGGCTCCCTGTCCCTGTGTTCTGGCTCCCTGTCCCTGTGTTCTGGCTCCCTGTCCCTGTGTTCTGACTGCTGCATTTCACACCCTATTCTTATACGCGGGTCAATACGTTTTCCCATATTTTTTGGGCAAAAGTAGGGGGGTCGACTTATACACGGGTCGACTTATACACGAGTATATACGGTACTTCTTATACACTGCTATATTTGGGTATATATACACATTTTTCACAATATATATATATTGTTTTTTTCTTTTTTTTTTTTTTTTAAGTTATTTTATTGAAATTTTCCAATAATAAATATAAAACATTCAATGGATTCATGACAAGGGGGGTTCACAGCAGAATCAGCAATACAAATATACTTTGACAGGTAAAACCTATAAAGAAAAGGGCCCAACCAATGGACATTTGGAGATAAAAGCTGCAAGAAAGTAATAAGAGTTTCTCATGTAAGGTCCATATGTAGTATAGAGGAATTAGCTCTTTGGAGGGTATGATAGGTTACATTCGCGTAACATATTGACCTTGAAGATATTAAAACTTAACAGGCTATGGTTTTAGGGTGGAACGTCAGGAGGCCTGTTGGAGGGTGGGCACGAGCTGGGGAGGTTGAGTCCCGGATTTTAAGTTTCCCTAATGAGTTTGAAATGTCTGCCTTTAAGTACCATTCCGAAAATTTGAAAGGAGCCATAAAGTGGTTGATTTCCATTCCGTTGAAGGAGTATTCTATGAATTTCCTTCATATTGCAAAGAATTTCTTTGACGGCTTAAAATTCAAGTTGATTGTGTCTTGTTTTTCCAGAAGGAGTAGGGAGAGAAGTCCTTGTTTGACTTGAGATAGCCCAGGTAGAGTTTGTTGAATCCAGGACTGCATAATAGCTCTTCTGGCTGCAAGTAGGCATAGTTGACCCCAATTTGAAAGAGTTAGGGGTGGCTTAGCAGATGACTGAGGCACGGTTGGGTCCCCACTGAAGAGATACACCATAGGATCTTTGGAAATGTATTGGCTGCCAACTTTGCCAATGTATGATACTATTTTATCCCAGAAGGGGGATATGCTAGAGCATGTCCACAGTCTGTGATAGAACGTGGGTCTGGGCGTGTGGCACCAAGGGCAGGTACCTCAGGGTTGTGCTCCTGAGGTGAATAGTGAGGGGAGATATGCTCTATGTGCAATCTTGAATTGGGTTGCCCTCCAAGTTTCAGCCACTACAAGAGAGCAGACTCTCTTGTAGCCTGATAAGATTTGCTCAGGAGCTTGGAGGTTGTCCAACACTAGACTCCATGGGTGGAATGGGGTTATGGAGTACTTATAGGCTTGATGCTGAATTATTTGTGCATAGACATAAGAGATGGAGTAGCACCTGCTAGATAGCAAGGAGTCTATGAATGAGGTTTTGCAGGGGTTATGGTGGCCTCCTTGACAAGACTGTAGAAACGACTTGATTTGTAAGTAATGGTAGACATGGGAGGAAGGCAGGGAGAACTCTTCCTTGAGTTCAGAGAATTGTCTAATAGAACTGTGGCCTGTCGTGTACAGTTGGGAGACCATAGACAGACCTTTTGTAGACCACAGAGAAAAGGCCCTGGTGTCCAGGGATGGCAGAAACATAGGGTTACCCGTGATTTGTAAGACAGGGGAGATTGAAGTGGGTAGACTTAGCAGATTTCTTTCTTCCCTCCATGCTATTATGGTATCTCTGAAAACCAAGCTGTTTTTTAGATGTGGCGGAAGAGAGGTAATCCTCCCATGCAGGATAGCTTTCAGGTTGTAGGGAGAGGCATATGCTTCTTTCAGTTTTAGATTGGAGTAGATGGAGTTACCTGAGATCCAGTCTAGCCCGTTCCTCAATAGACATGCAAGATTATAGAATCTAAGATTGGGGAGACCCGCCCCACCCACGCTCTTCGGGAGGCAAAGTTTTTGTAGGGCAATCCTAGGCCGTTTACCTTTCCACAAAAAGGTGGTGATAGCTGAATGAAGTCTCTGCACATCTTTGTGCTTGATTAGAAGAGGTAGCATCTGTAGGGGATAGAGTAGTCTAGCAAATGGTATCATCTTGACGAGATGACATCTCCCAAAGATTGATTTTTGTTATGAGTGGGGGGTAGTTCAAAGAGTAAAGAGAGGACGGTTCCCTGCCTATATGGATACCCAGATATGTGAGCTGTCCTTTAACAATTAAAAAAGGGGAGGACGATCTCCAAGACTCCGCAGGACGTGGGTTAAGGGGCAGCACCTCACTCTTGTCAAAGTTGATTCTCAAACATGCACATTCTCTAAATGTTTGAAGGGTATTCGTCAAATATCTAAAGTCGTTGGGTGGGTTGGAGGAAAACAAGAGGATGTCATCGGCAAATAGTGCCAAGAGGCACGTCCTATTACCTATGGTAACACCGCTGATCCCCTGAGGTGAGTTGAATTGCTTTGATAGAGTTTCTATGGCTAAGTTAAAAAGTAATGGGGAGAGTGGACAGCCCTGGCGAGTACCTTTGGCTAGAGGGAAGTCTGGAGATATGAAGGTAGGGATGATTAGACAAGCTGACGGGGTAGCATACATCTTGTGGATGAATTTCGAGATAGGGCCGGAGAATCCTAATGAGTTCATTACCATGAAAAGCCATTTGAAACTGATGTTGTCAAAAGCTTTCTTGGCATACAACAATATTATGCAATGTCTTTTTCGGGGTGTTGCTGGGCCTGTTCTAGGGTAAGTAGTACTTTCCTAATGTTTAGTGTGGCGGATCGGCCCTGTACAAAACCTGATTGAGCCGGGTGGATTATTGTGGGAAAGATTTTGGCTAACCGGGAAGCAATGATTTTTGAGAGGATCTTGGCGTCTACATTGATGAGGGAAATGGGTCTATAGGATCTGGGGGATAGTGGATCTATGTTTTTTTTTGCCAGGAGTTTTATGTAGGCTGAGGAGCCAGAAGGTAGATAGGGGCCCCCGTCCCAAATTATATTATATACAAGCGATAGCGTTTCTGTAATGAAATCTGAGGTGAGCTTGTAAAAGTCAGAGGATAGTCCGTCTGGCCCAGGGGCCTTACCCCTGACCATCGACTTGATAGTGGCCTGGAGGGTGATGGGTTAATTTAATAACTCCATCTGAGCACTCGTAACGGTGGGTATTTTAGTGGAGGCTAATATTTCAGCAGCTTTGTGTGTGTCAACTGGGTCTTCCGCATATAGCGCCATATAGTAGTTTGTAAGTATGGAGCCCACTTCTGAGGGGTCAGTGACTATAGTACCTGAGGGATCCCTCAGTGCTGACATATGGATTGGAGTGTGTTGTCCCAAGGCCATCCGAACAGCAACTTCCCAGCTTTATTGCCATATTTGTGGAAGAGTAAAGAAGTATGGAACTGATTGATAGATTCTTGTTGGGAGGACCAGTGATCAAAGGCATTTTTGGCTTGTTGCCAGGCTCTGATGTTCTCTGGGGTCCGTGACATGTTTAGTGTCCTGTGGGCCTGACTAAGTGTGTTGCTGGCTTTGTGGAGACTAGTGCAAACTTTTTTTCTTGAATATGGAAGCAAAGGAGATGATGTGTCCTCTAAGGAAGGTCTTACCAACCTCCCAAAAAAGATTGGGTGTGGAAAGGGGATCCTTGTTTAGTGTTGTGTATTCAGACCAAGCATGTTGGAGGGAGGTTTTTAGTTCCTCATTGTTGTAGAGATATGATGGAAATCGCCATGTTGAACCAGGCGGCCTGCGTGTGAAGTTGGAGATCCCAATAACAACAGGGGAGTGGTCTGAAATTGCTATACTCTCAATGGCTGCAGAGGATATCATCGGGAGGAGAGCGGGTGAGGCAAAAAAATAATCTAACCGGGAGAATGACTTATGGGGGATGAGTAAAAGGTGTATTCCTTGTCAATGGGGTGTTTCATGTGCCAGACATCAGTCATATTAAGGGATTCAACAGTGTTAGCGAGCAAGGAGTGCTAAGGTGTAGGGGGTTCTGTGATTTGTAGAGCCCAAGTAGTCATGTTTTGAAAATATGTTTGAGCCGGGGAGTTGTCAGCATAAATGTTAGAGATAACAATAATCAGCTATGGTGATGTGAAGGGTAACCCTGCGCCCAACGGCGTCTGTATCTATTTTTCATAGTGAGAAAGGAAGACGTTTGTGAAGGAGAATGACAACTCTTGCCTTCCTCCCCACAGAGGGGGATTCTACCACTTTGCCCACGCACAACCTGCAGAGCCTGGGGAGATCATTTGCCTCAAGGTGGGTCTCTTGTAGAAGAGCCACATCCGCCTTTAGTCTTTTCAGGTGTCTGAGTACCTGCATGCGTTTTTGGGGAGACCGCAGTCCCTTAACGTTACACGTAACAATGTTCAGGTTATTCCCGAGCCCTGGGGGGGGGTCCATGTTATCATAAAAAGTTGAGAAAGTCGGGGAAAAGGCCAAAAGTATATCCTCAGAGAGCGGAGCCCTCCAGAACTGGGGAGTAGGCAATGAGAAGCAATACCATTCTTACATATGAGAAATAGTATAACATAGCGACTAGGACATTGGGAGAATGTGCCATAAATTTTTTCTCTTATGGACTTCACTTTTTTCCGCATGGGGTGGATTTCTCTGTGATACAGTTGTCCGCCCCTGCCAAAGAAAGTTGTGTCTGTTCCTGGAGGGGGAAAGGCGGGTGTTGGGGGGAGGGGGGAAGAGGGGGAGGGGGAGGGAGGGGGGTAAGGGAATGTGGACGGGGTAGAGGAGGATGAGGGAGGGTAAGGGGAGAGGGAATATGGCCAATCCCAGCAAAAACATGCGATATTAGGCTTGCTTAATAACTTAACAACTCGCAACCTTATAGAAAACATTGCTGGAACAAGAAATGAGCCTGCACTCATGGGATGAAGCCATGGGGGCAGGTTCTAGGGAGATATCAAGGAACTTGTGTACCATAAAGAAATAAAACAAAGCATCAGAGCGTGAAAGCAGGTAACAAAAGATCAGTTAGTGGGTCTCCACAGCTTCGTGGCAAATGACAAACTGAATTTGATAAGGATTGATTGTCTAGAGGGGCCCCCTTGGGCGGGGGTACCCTAAAAGAAGCACTTACAGTTTGTTGATCAGTCAGCTATGGACATGAGGAGTAGGAATTATCCGTGAAGTTGAGAGTAGAGAAGAACGTTCGTAACAGGCCATAGTAAAGGGGTGTCAGCGTGTTCAGGGTAGTTATGGCCTGAGCGTCTCCAACTTACGGCTCTGAAAAGGGGGTTTCCGGAAGGCCAAAGCGGACTCTCTTATATGGGGGCTTCTCAGGGCTCCGGGCTTTGTTGATCAGAATGGAGGACATCTTAGGGGAGCTATGGACGTTGGCTTCTGATGGTGGCGTCTGATCCATATCTGAGTGAAGAGAACTGGCCATATAATTTTCCGACTCCTTAGGAGATGAGAATGTAAGCTTTTCTCCTTGTGGGGATTGAAAGTACAAGGTTGCCAAGTAGGCCAGGCTGAACCGTATGTTGCGGTTATAGAGAGTAGCGCAACTTGGAGAGAAGGCTTTTCTCTTTTGCATGACCTTGATTGAGTAGTTGGCGAAAATCAGCAATATTTCTTCAAATGTTAGGGAATGGGTTATCCTGAAGTGTTGCAATATGGCTTGTTTGTCCACGTAGTTGAGGTAGCGTACTATGACTGCCCTGGGTTTGGTGCAGGATTCAGAGGGCTGACCAATTCTGTGAGCTCTTTCCACCACACAAGGTGTGCAAAGGCCTAGGATTTAAGGGGTGGCCACTGCACATATTTTGGGCAGGTTCTGGGAGGAGCAGGACTCAGGAAGACCTATGACTTGAAGGTTATTAATTCTGGCCCTATTTTCAAGGTCAATGACCTTTTCTTGGAGCTCCTTTTGCGTTGTTGTCAACTTTGCGACTGCAGCGATTAGGGCTGTGGTGTCATCTTCTACATTAGAGATTCTTTCTTCTGTCTGGTCTAATTTGGCTGCTTGCAGTTGGAGTTCTGTGTGGAGCTGCTCTAGCCCTTTATGCACTGCTGCATCCATGGCCTCTGTTATGATCGGCCAGATTAGAGCCACCACAGCCTGTGCAATGTCTGCTGGGGATGAGGGTTCCACTGAGGGGAGCCTTGCCGTGTGCTGGGTGGTCTCTTTGGATTGAGGAGGGGGGCAGCTTGGCAACATAAGTCGGTACCTGCGGGGCGGTGGCCATGATGGCTGCAGCGTGTGTCCCCTCTCCTCCCTGGAGCGGCTGTGCTGTGAGTGCTCGCGGTCCGGGACGCTTCATAAAGCGGTCCATGTGTGTCCCAGAACATGTGGGGGGTACGTGCGGGGTGTCCCTCCAGGATATCACCGCCTTTGGAGCTGAATTTGTGGCAGGGGAGCGAAGCAGAGACCTCCTAGCTCCTCTCCATGCAGCGCCGGAAACGGTAGTCATTTTTTTTTCTTTATACACAGGTAATTTTCAATATTTTTCTTTTTCTTTAGGTAGCACATCTTTTTATTGAGAATTCAACTTATAATCCCAAAGGGTTATGCATTCAGATCTTCCTGAATATCCAAAAAGTCACAGAGGAATTTAAATTTAAACGGCCCATCGAAACCTTGGTTATACGTCAAAATCCAAACCTCAAAGGGGTTACATGTGGCTCGCAGAGCCATAAATGTGGTCTTTCTGCTGATGACATCCTCTTGTTCATCACATTCCCCTACACCTCACTTCCCAACTTAAGCCTCACATTAGAACGGTTTGCTTAAATCTCAGGGTTCAAAGTGAACTATTCCAAATCCCAAGCAATGAACATTTCCTTATCTCCTGAAACTGTCGCCTCGCTACAACACTCCTTCCCCCTCAAATGGTACTCATTATCGATTAAATATCTGGGCATTAACCTGACGGCTAAGATAGAGGATCTCTACCCTAAAAATTTTCCCCCCTTGTACCACAAACTCGAGGATGACCTGAAAGCTTGGTCGAATAGCAAGCTATCTTGGTTGGGTAGAATCAACGCAATTAAAATGACCCTCTTTCGAGCCTTACCTATAGCAATCAGGAAAGATCACCTAAGTACTTTCCAGAGTTAGATTTTAAGATTTGTTTGGGGAAGCTCAGGATACAGGTTCCCTCAAACCACCCTATACCGCCTTAGGAAAAAGGGGGGTCTGGGTCTCCCCGTTCTATCTAAATATTACCAAGCAGCAAGATTAGCACAACTCTCCACAGTTTATACTAGGCACGAGAAACCGGGTTGGATCCGCATTGAGAGGCAGGCAGTCCCGAACTCTGCTATGGATTCCTCCGAAAAAAAGACCTCATATTCTTTCTCCAACATTGTCCCACTCTTTCACCCTTTGGGACTCCCTATGGAGCCACCATGAGCTAATTTCGCCATTGAACAAACCTAGCGCATATTTTTCACAACCCGGACTTTCCTCCAGGGCTAGATATTAAAGCATTCAAGTGGTGGTTGGACAAGGGGCTGTACCGTATAGGGAATGTCTTCACTCCCATGGGACTCATGTCTCTTAGTCACTGTATAAGCAAACTTGACTTCCCGGATTCCGAAAGGTTCAGGTTCAATCAAATTGCTCATTTCCTCCAGCAAATCTAGAAAGATAAGCCCCTTCGCCCCAAAATCACGGCGTATGAACTCTGGTGTGGACAGGCCATGGACAAAGGGGGGCATCTCAGTAGTTTAAACATCCCTCACCTCACCTTCGACGAAAGCCTCTTATATGAACCTCTGGGAGGTTGATTTTTAATTTTAATGGGACTTGGAGACCTGGCATGGTTAGTTTGCTAACCCTTTTAGAGGTATCTTAAATACGGCCCTTATGGAAGCTAGTGTTAAGGTAATCTCCAGATGGTATCTCACCCCATCAAAACTTGCCCGCATTTATCCCTCAGTAGATCCTCGATGCTTTAGGGGATGCTCCCTAGTGGGAACTATGCCGCATATCTGGTGGGAGTGCCCGAGGATAAGACAGTTTTGGAGAAAAATGTTTAATCTTATTGAGAGACTGACCAAAACCCAGGTCTCCAGGTCCCCTGAGATAGCTCTTCTTAACATTTACATCCCAAATCTTTCCAAATTGAATAGAAAATTAGTGCACTTCATCCTGCTTGGGGCCAAGATAACTATAGCGAAGTTATGGAAACAACCAAAGGTCTCATTTGCAGCTACCATATGGAAAATCTCCTGGATCATGTCCCAAGAGAAGTTGTCTAGCATCCTTTCAGACACAACTAAGAGGTTTGAGGACATCTGGGAACCCTGGGTGACTTACATAGGTATTTCCTTTATTCCGGGTCAGACTTTGTTTCTGGACACGGCTGAACCAGGCCAACACTAGGTGCCTTCCCTTTTTTTTTTTTCTGTTTTGCCTTCCTGTCTTCTCTCTCTCTGTTCCTCTCCTCCTTTTCTTATCTTTCAATACTTTAGTTATGGTTTCCTATGATATTATTTCTCTAAAAGCAGACATAATCTCAGTAGAATTTTGACACTTATATAGTTGGTTACTAAAGTTGAGCGGACACCTGAATGTTTGGGTTCGGCGGGTTCGGCCGAACTTCGCGAAAAAGTTCGAGTTCGGCCCTGAACTTGACCGGAACTTGACCCCGAACCCAGAACCCCATTGAAATCAATGGTGACCCAAACTTTTGGGCACAAAAATGGCTCTAAAAAAGTCCTGGAAAGGGCTAGAGGGCTGCAAAAGGAAGCAAAACGGGCTAAGAGTAGGACGAGTGCCCTGCAAACAAATGTGGATAGGAAAATAACTTACAATCACATAAAAAAAATAAAAAATGGAGAATGAGGTGGATGTGGAGTAGGAGGCTGAGGAGGCCGTGACAGTGGCGGTGCAGGTGGTGGAAGTGGCAGCGGAGGAGGAGGCAGCCAACCTTTTTTTTTTTTGGTGTAGCTAGCCTCCAAAATATTGAGACACATTAAAAAAAAGTAAAAAATAAACAGATATTCGGGCCTTTGTGTGTGAAAAAGTAAAGACCGTAAAGGGGGCTTCATCCTTTGCGTCTTTAGCATCTGTCCCTTACAGCAACAGCAGGAACCTGACCCTATAGGAGTAGACGATGATTTTAGAACAATAATCTGTCCTTACGGCAACAGCAGGAACCTGACCCTATAGAAGTAGGAGATAATTTTAGAACAATAATCTGTCCAGTAGACTCTACCTAGTCCAGTCAGATCATTCTGTAATGCAGGATGATGAGATGTTATTAGATCTGCAATCTGTCCCTAAAAGCAGTAGTATTAGTAATCTCTACCTAGTCCACAATCAGATCATTCTGTAATGCAGGATGAGATCTGCAATCTGTCTCTCAAAGCAGTAGTAGTAGTAATCTCTACCTAGTCCACAATCAGATCATTCTGTAATGCAGGATGAGATCTGCAATCTGTCCCACAAAGCAGTAGTAGTAGTAATCTCTACCTAGTCCACAATCAGATCGCTGAGATGTTATTAATATTATATCTGCAATCTGTCCCTCACAGCGCCGGCAGCATCCTCTCCCTAGACTAGCCTGAGAGCATGTGACATGCAGCACTACGTGACTCCAGCTTATATGGAGGCTGGGTCTCATGATGCACTGGCCAATCACAGCCATGCCATTAGTAGGCATGGCTTTGATGACTTCTAAGGGCAAAGCAGTGAAACGCTTGTTGATTGGCTTCCCTGCAGCTATTCAACATGTGTGAACAAATACCAGAACCCGAACCCAAACTTTTTTTCAAATGTCGGTCACAGACACCCCAAAGTTCAGTACGGACCCAAACTTTACAGTTCGGGTTCAATCAACTCTACTCATTATAAGAATGGGAGGCCAGAATATAAAATAAGTAGGGGTGATTATTAGGGCATCAAAATATTTCTGTCAAAGTCAGGTGGTAGAGAGTTTCTAACCCAGGGGCCCCAAATTTTCTCAAACTTGCATATCTTGTTGCTGTCTATGGCTTCCATTTTAGCATGCATAAAGGCCTTGTTCATTCTGCCTCTGGCCTCTGCCACAACCAACGTAGGAGACTTCCAAGCCTTGGCGATTGTCTGCTTAGCAGCAGTTGTGAAGTAGACTTGCAGCTTACACTGAGAGGAAGTCAACTGACTCGGTTTCAAATTGAGCAGAGCAATCGATGGGTCAGGTGCAATATTCATCTCTAGGGCTTTAGAGGCGATAATGAAAATATGTTTCTAGAATTCCTGTACTAAAGGGCAGTCCCATCAGATGTGGTAATAGGTACCAGGTTCGCTACAGCCTCAGAAACAGCCTGTCGGGTATGACGGGAGATATTTTGCAATTCTAGCAGGTACTAAGTACCATCGGGTGATGACCTTGATGTTAGTTTCCTTTGCTAGTATATTGGGGGAGGAAAAGTTAGTAGCTGACCAGATATTAGACCATTCAGCTATGTCAATCATATGCCACAGGTCATATGCCCATTTGTCTGCATAGGAAGGCATAGGGTTGTCTGAGTCAGCATTCAATTGTTCATAGAGTAAAGAGATAGTGCCTCTGGTGTGAGGATAGGACTTGCAGATGTGCCAAAGGTGTATAAGTATTAAGGGAGGGTGTGTAAAAGTTATTTATTTGTAGATATCTAAATAATTCTGAGCAGGGTAAACCGTAAAGTTTTGCGAAGGGTAGGGAAGGTGCGGAAGGAGTTATTGGAAATAAAGTTATGCAATCGAAGTAGGTTGGAGGATGATCAGATTTTGAAGGAACTAGGGGAGTCCCAAGCAGGGGAAAAGGCCGTTTCTGAGAAAGGAAAGGAGGGAATTATGGGGAGATTTCATGTTGCAAGAGATCTTGTGTTTGTCCCAGATGGAAAGGGAATGTTTAATTATAGGATTGACCAGAGTAATGTGATCTGCGGGTCTAAGCCATAGCATGTTGGCAACGGAAATAGGGTCAACTTCAGCGGATTCAATGGCTACCCATATTGGAATTATTTGGTTGCATGATACTTAGTGAGTTGAGAAATCAGTGCCACTTGGAAGTAAGAGGAAAATTTGGGTACAGCAAGACCTCAACTGTACCTAGATGTATAAAGTGTCTTTTGGGGTGTACGGGGTCTAATCAAGCCCCATATGTAGGATAGGGTCCTGCATTGGAGGAGGCGCAGGAAGTAAGCTGGGATGGATAAAGGGATCCCAAGAGCACAGGGGGGCACGAGAGTTGGACTGGGTCATTTGCTGGTATGTGAGATGTCCACTGGAGCTTGTGCAGGCTGAAGAGTGGTCGTGCAATTCGGGTCGGCAACAGGCGGGCAATGAGGTACAAGTGGAGCAGGCGGGCAGGTGGTCAGGTGCAAGCAGGGTCGGCAATGTGCGGGCAGCAAAGGTACAGGAGGATCGGGCAGAAGGGTAGTCGTAGGCAGGCCGGGGGTCAGGGCAGGCAGAAAGCAACAAGACCAAGTAAAGCCAGGGTCACAGGTGCAGGAAAGTCTCTCAAAAGTGGTCACTGGGGTCACGGTAACGCTGTAGAATGGACAGCATCTGCTGCAGGGTGTTTCCAGTTTAAATAGGCTGTCTTTGGCGCCATTAGCACGCACGGGCGCGTGCACACGCGCGGGAGCACGCTTACGGGAGCGCGCGGGATAGCACACGAGTGGGCGTTTTACTAACATTGCCCCCCAAGGGGCAGCCTCCAGATGCCCCAAAGGGCTCTCTTGGTCGGGTGTTTTCTCCAGAAGGCTCTGATCAAATCCCTTGCGTGCAGATTCTCTTCAGGCTCCCAGGAGTTTTCCTCGGGTCCATACCCCTTCCATTTTTACCAGGAATTGGGTGCTGCCTCCTCTTTTCCTACAATTGAGGATGCTCTCCACCTCTAATTCTTCCTCTCCATCCACCAAGACCAGTTCTGGGGGTGCTGAGCTACGCCCCGGAAAGACATCCTTGACCACTGGCTTAAGCAGGTTAACATGGAAGACCGGGTGGATATGCAAGGATGATGGCAAGTTTAACTCGTAGGACACTCTGTTGATTCTCTTCTTAATAGGGAATGGCCCTATGTATCTGGGTCCCAGCTTCTTTGAAGGACAGGAGAGCCTTAGGTTCCTTGTGGACAGCCAGACCTGTTGACTGACTTGTAAGTCCAGTTCTCCCCTCCTTCCCCTATCAAAGTTTCTCTTGCTGGTAGCCTGAGCTTGGGCGAGGGTCTCCTGAAGGAGTTTGTTGTTCTTCTCAAGAAACTGCGTGGTTTCCAGGACAACAGGTACTGTGCTTTCCATGGCCAGATCGGGCAGGAAGGACAGGTGGTAGCCGAGGTTTGCCCAGAAGGGTGACTGCTTGGTGGCAGAGTGGACAGAGTTATTGTATGCAAACTCAGCTACTGGTAGAAGCGACACCCAGTCATCTTGGGAGTAGGAGGAATAGCACCGTAGATACTGTTTGAGCGTTTGGTTCATCCTCTCAGTTTGCCCATTGGACTGGGGATGGTAGGCCGAGGAGAAGGCCAGGTTGATTCCCAAGGTGGCACACAGGGACTTCCAGAAATGGGAGGTGAACTGCGCCCCTCGGTCCGACAAGATGTTGGCAGGAATCCCGTGTAAACGGACTACCTCCCTTATGAAGATTTCCACGGTCTCAGCCACTGATGGAGTGCCCTTCATGGGCAAAAAATGGGCCATCTTTGTGGGCCGGTCCACGACTACCAAGATTGTGTTGTAGCCTGCAGATGGTGGAAGCTCCACTATGAAGTCCATTGCAATTTGGGCCCATGGACGTTCTGGAATGGGCAATGGGTTGAGGGGGTCTGACAATCTTCCTTCAGCTGAGGCCACCAGAAGGAGCGTGCAAGTAATTCTGTTGTCTTGCGACTACCAAAGTGCCCGGCCATCTTGGTATCATGACAGAGTCCAAGAACGGCTGAGCGGAGTTCTTGTGGGACATACAGTCTATTCCCGAACCACCATAACCCATCTTTTAGTCTGAGTTGGGGGTCCGGCGGTTCAGTGAGGCCGGTGCAAGATCTCCGAATCTGTGAGAGAAGGTCCTCCTGAGTGAGCATGAAGCTCTGGGCAGGGAGGATGGTATCCGGTGGAGGCATGAGGCATGAATGGGGAACATTCTTGACAATGCATCCGGCTTTACGTTTTTAGCCCCGGGCCTGTAAGTGATGTGCAGTTGGAACCGGGAGAAAAACAATGTCCATCATGCCTGCCGAGGTTTCAGTCTCTTGGCGGTTTACAAGTATTCTAGGTTTTTGTGGCCTGTAAAAACCAGAATAGGTTGGGAAGCTCCTTCCAGGAGGTACCACCATTCTGTCAGGGCCGACTTGATTGCCAGTAGCTCCATATCGCCAAAATCATAGTTCCCTTCCGGAGGAGTTAGCTTCCTTGAGAAGAAGGCGATAGGGTGAAGTGAGGCCTTTGGGCCCCGTCTCTGTGAAAGGACTGCTCCCACTGCTGTCTCAGAGGCATCTACTTCCAGGGTGTATGGCAAGGCAGGGTGCTTAAGGACAGGAGCAGATGTGAACAGTCGCTTGAGTTGGGTGAAGGCCTCTTGGGCTTCAGGAGTCCAGCAATAGCGTGAGTCCTGTTTGGTGAGTTGGGCTATTGGGGTGATGACTGCCGAAAACCCCTTGATAAACTTCAAATAGAAGTTTGCGAACCCAATGAATCGCTGGACTCCCTTTTTGTCAACAGGAGCAGGCCAGTCCAGGATGGCCGAGACCTTCTGGGGGTCCATGGTGATTCCGGCCGTGGAAATGTTGGACCCCAGGAATGAAATTTCAGCGCACTCAAAACCGTATTTTTCCGCCTTGGCATAGAGGACGTGAATTTGGAGGCGAGCAAGCCCGCTCTTCACATGCTGGCGATGCTCTTCCAGAGAGGGGAAGAAAATTAAGATGTCGTCCAAGTAAACGACTACGAACTGTTCTAGGAAGTCCCGGAAGATGTCGTTTACCAGGTGTTGGAACATTGCAGGTAAGCTCTGCGCAAGTCCAACTTAGTGAACACTGCTGCAGTCCCCAATCTCTGGAAGAGTTCTGGGACCAGAGGTAACGGGTATCGGTACTTGATGGTAATCCGATTAAGTTCCCGATAATCAATGCAGGGCCGGAGCGAATGGTCCTTCTTCTCTACAAAGAAGATTCCGGCGCCTGCCTGTGAGGTGGATGGACTAATAAAGCAGCGCTAATCCAATGTGAATAATCCTAAAAATTATGTGAATATTAATCAAAATTTATATAACATAAAATACAACAAAAAATATGTGAATATTATAAGTTGTTCAAAATTCATATATAACATATAGTGCAACAGAACCTTCAAGCATGAAATTAAGCCCAAGAGTCCATAAATCCAGTGAGTGAATATGTGTTCATATTGATTTGGAAAATTGCTATATTCAATCAGATGAAGACTGTTCATATAGTGCAGTAATCCAGAAATGAGAGGTATCAACCCGGTGATAAAGAGAGGAAGCAAATTATCATCCACATGCAGTGTCACCACCACCAGGAGAAATACATGGTACTCTTACCAGCTATAACTGGGTAAACTGCATATATATCCACCAGGACCCATCCAAAGGGCCACCATCAAAATTCCCAGGATAACGATTCTTCTTCTAAGGGGTACACTCGGACTGTATCCTTCACAGCACCATCCAATATGGACAAGGACATCCACATCAAAAACCTCTTGGTCATAGATAGACTTTGAAGGGTATCCCAATGCCTCGTCAAAAACAAAAGGCGCTACATAGCATGCTATCCTTTAAATAATAGTCACTTTATTTACAAACTTTGCACTTACATGCTCCAGGATAAAAGCGTTCACAAATGGAATTCCACATATAAACCATAAATTGCGCAATAGTACAGAGCAAGCTCACGTCGCCCAATGCGTTTCGTCTCACAAGACTTCTACAGGGGTGTAAGCTGATTGCCCCCACTGCGCTGTATAAATAGACTTTCAAGAGATATCCCATAATTAGACAATCACATGGGTACCACCCAGTGTTGGCTTTAGAGTGAGTTCCAAGCCTCACTTTCAGTTTGAATCAGGAACACTCTCATTGGTCAGACACCCATTAACCGCTTGCCGACCGCTGGTCGGCAATTGACGGCGACAAGGTGGCTCTGTAACGCAAATCGCTGTCATACGACGGCGGGCGCGATACAGAGCCACTGTGTTCGGGGGGGCCAGGGAGCGGGTGCGGCGGCTTTGATTGCCGCCGGCCACCCGCGATGCCCCCCCCGGAGCGAATGAGCGGAGGGTCGGTGTAAGTAAACACGGACCTCCGCTCTGTGTGAGGGGGAAGGGCTGTGATCACAGCCTTCCCGTACATGAAGGCTGTGACCACTTCCCTTCCCCAGCTAGGCAAGCCCCCCTACAGTTAGAACACGCCCAGGGAACATAGTTAACCCTTAGAGCGCCCACTGCAGGTTAACCCCTTCACTGCCAATGGCATTTACACAGTAATCAGTGCATTTTTATAGCACTGATCGCTGTATAAATGCCAATGGTCCCAAAAAAGTGTCAAAACGTTCCGACATGTCTGCCCCAATATCGCAGTACCGCTAAAAATCGCAGATCACCGCCATTACTAGTAAAAAATAAAAAAAAAAATAAAAACCCCAAAAATGAATTCTCATCATCCGTAAACGCGACCACTTTTGCGCAA
>BLSH010177119.1:39532-64182 GCA_018402905.1 Glandirana rugosa | reverse complement strand
ATACATATTTGACCCTAACTCCGAACCTTGAGTGAGACGATCCTGTCAGGTGTCAAACCCAGAGTGAGTTCCAAGCCTCAATCCCAGTTTATACATAGATCATACTCATTGGTCAAACCCACAATGGGATGGCCAGATGATATAATATAAAAAGTGATTGGTACACAATGGCATCTAACCAAGGTCCTCTGTTTATCAAATAATAAAACGAAACTCCATACATTAAAATGAACAATTAAAACTTGTGCCAAAATATAACTAGCAGCAGATCGCTAAACGTCTTTCACAATGCCTCACATCAATTAGAAGAAAGGAACACTCAGAGGAGTAACCCCGATGATTCAACAGCGGGGTCACATCCTCAGCCTCACTTCACATCATGTGATGAGAAGAGGCTCGGCATCGTGGGCGGAGAAACTGCACAGCGTCCACCGCTGTCCAGGAAACACAGCTGAAACATCAGCACGGACAGCGAAGCAGACCGCCGTCTGCATATTGCATACAAAATAGTGGACGAATTGTGCAGTGCATGTTCGTACCTTCCGAAACGAGGCCTGAATTCCATTTGTGAACATTTTTATCCTGGAGCATGTAAGTGCAAAGTTTGTAAATAAAGTGACTATTATTTAAAGGATATCATGCTATGTAGCGCCTTTTGTTTTTGACGAGGCATTGGGATACCCTTCAAAGTCTATCTATGACCAAGAGTTTTTTGATGTGGATGTCCTTGTCCATATTGGATGGTGCTATGAAGGATACAGTCCGAGTGTACCCCCTAGAGGAAGAATCGTTATCCTGGGAATTTTGATGGTGGCCCTTTGGATGGGTCCTGGTGGATATATATATATGCTGTTTACCCAGTTATAACTGGTAAGAGTATCTTGTATTTCTCCTGGTTGTGGTGACACTGCATGTGGATAATAATTTGCTTCCTCTCTTTATCACCGGGTTGATACCTCTAATTTCTGGATTACTGCACTATATGAACAGTCTTCATCTGATTGAATAGAGCAATTTTCCGAATCAATATGAACACCTATTCACTCACTGGATTTATGGACTCTTGGGCTTAATTTCATGCTTGAGGGTTCTGCTGCACTATATGTTATATATGAATTTTGAACAATTTATAATATTCACATATTTTTTGTTGTATTTTATGTTATATAAATTTTGATTAATATTCACATAATTTTTAGGATTATATTAGCGCTGCACTATTTTCAATCTGTATATGTCCAATTTTGTTGTGGTTGGTGTGCTGGCAGCTTTTCTATACAATTATTTTGGGGTAGCGCAGTAATATCCTTTTCTAGTATTGTTGGACTAATAAAGCCCTTCTCCAGATTCTCATCCAGGTACGCCTTGAGAGCGGCCAATTTCACCTCTGATAAGGGAAAGATCCGCCCGAAAGGCACTTACTTCAGCCCCTGGTGAGAGGTCAATCGGGCAGACTTAGGACCAGTGTGGAGGGAGGACGTCTGCCTCCTTCTTACTGAAGACGTCTAGGAATTCATGATAGGGGGCAGGAACAAGCAGCCAGGATTCCGAGTCGGGGTCTGTGCCCAAACTGAGTATGACTGGAGGATGCTCCAGAGATTGAGGCAGACAGTGGCAATGGCAGTAAGAGGAGGAGAAGTGCACTTCGCCAGTGACCCAGTCAATTTGGGCATTGTGGTCCGGTGCCAGGGGATGCCCAGGATAATTGGGAATAGAGGGGACGCGATAGCGTCCAATAGCAGAAGTTCAGCATGTCCTCCTTTGGTCTTGGTAAGCACTGGGATAGTCTCCTGGGTAACGGTGCCCAAACTAATAGTTGACCAGTCAGCCAGTCGGACAACCATGGATTGTTTCTTCGGCCGAAGGGGGATCTGGTGCTGCGCTGCGAAGGAGGTGTCCACGAAGCAGCTGCATGCACCAGAGTCAAGGATAGCCAGCACTGGAATAATCCCGCCGGGCAGGTGCAAGGAGACAGAAAGCACAAGGTGAGCTTTATCATTAGGCAGATACAACAGTCCGTCAGGGTTACTGGTGGTGCACTTACCGGCCTTGGCAGGACAATTTCTCACTAGGTGCCCGGAACCTCCACAATACAGGCACAAGTTCTGCGACATGCGCCTCTGACACTCTTCGGGGTCAAAGCCGGGCGGAAGAGCCCGATTTGCATGGGTTCTAGGGGGTCTGGTGGAGCGGAGGAGAAGGCAGCTGGACTGGGCACTGGATAACTGGAAACCCGAGGCATCATCCAGGTCAGACATGCGGGTCCAGCGGATCTCTCGGCCCTTCAATCCCGCAGACGGTGGTCTATCTGGATGGCTAGATTGATCAGGGCGTCAAGGATGTTTGGCAGCCCGACGCGAGCCAGCTTGTCCTTGAGCGGCTCCGAGAAACCCAGCCGGAACTGGCAGCTGAGGGCCGCGTCATTCCAGGAGGTATCTGCACTCCATCGCCGGAATTCGGATACATAGTCCTCCACTGGGCAGCGGCCTTGCTGAAGAACATGGAGGGTTGCCTCTGCTGAGGCTACCTGGTGAGGGTCCTCATATAGTTGGGCCATTGCCCAGAAGAATCGGTCCAGACTGGTTGTCTCTGGGGCTTTCTGCTCCAGGAGGCGGTGCGCCGAGGTTTGGGGTTTCTCAAGGGGGAGGGATACTACAAATCCGACTTTCGTGGCCTCCAGTGAAAAGGTCTGGGGTTGGAGGTCAAAGTATAATTCGCAGGAATTTTGGAAAGCCTGGAACTTTCTGCGGTCTCCTGCAAACCGCTCAGGCATGGGCACCCTGGGCTCACTTGGCAGCGCCACGATGGTGCGGGAAGCCAATTGGCCGGGACTGGCTGGTGCTGGCGTGGAAAGTTCCTGCATCCTTCCTTCTAGGCGGTTATAGCCTTCCTGCAGGTAATTTACAGCTTGGGTATGTCCCGCAAGGTGTGCACACAGCTCGTCCATGGGAGAGGTTCCCTGCAGAGACTAAGACATGGCTGTCCGTTACTGTCACCTACCTGGCGGTTGAGTCTGGCTTATGCAGGGGTAACCTCTCTTGCGGCCATGGTTCAAGAACCCCTGGTAGTGCAGACAAGGAGCCCAAGAGCACAGGGGGGCACGAGGGTTGGACTGGGTCACTTGCTGGTATGTGAGTTGTCCAATCCGGGTCGGCAACAGGCGGGCAATGCGGTAAAAGTGGGGCAAGGATTCTTAGAACAGTGATCTGGCTTCTCCACCGCTAATTGATAGTTTTCACACACAGTTTGCAGATGTTCTAAGAACAGGGATATGGCTTCTCCCGGCTAATGTATACTTTTCTCACAGAGTTTTAAGATGATTGTAGAATGTACAATCATCTTAAAACTGTGTAATAAAAGTATAAATTAGCCGGGAGAAGCCAGATCACTGTTCTTAGAACAGTGATCTGGCTTCTCCCCGCTAATTGATAGTTTTCACACACAGTTTGCAGATTTTCTAAGAACAGGGATATGGCTTCTCCCGGCTAATGTATACTTTTCTCACAGAGTTCTAAGATGATTGTAGAATGTACAATCATCTTAAAACTGTGTGATAAAAGTATAAATTTGCCGGGAGAAGCCAGATCACTGTTCTTAGAACAGTGATCTGGCTTCTCCCCGCTAATTGATAGTTTTCACACACAGTTTGCAGATGTTCTAAGAATAGGGATATGGCTTCTCCCGGCTAATGTATACGTTTCTCACAGAGTTTTAAGATGATTGTTGAATGTACAATCATCTTAAAACTGTGTGATAAAAGTATAAATTAGCGGGGAGAAGCCATATCACTGTTCTTAGAACAGTGATATGGCTTCTCCCCGCTAATTTATACTTTTATCACACAGTTTTAAGATAGTCCACATCCACCTCCATTTTTGATTTTTTTATGTTATTTTTAAAAAATATATATTTTAAGTTATTTCCCTATCCCCATTTCTTTGTAGGGCACTTGTCCGACCCTTACCCCCATTTTCCTTCCTTTTACAGACCTCTAGGACTTTCCAGGACTTTCTTACAGCCATTTTTGTGCCTGAAAGTTTGGGTCCCCATTGATTTCAATGGGGTTCGGGGTCTGGGTCAAAGTTCGGGTTCTGTCCGGACCCGAACCCGGACTTTGTCCTGAAGTTCGGCCGAACCAGCAGAACCCGAACTTCTAGAAGTTCACTCAACTCTATTTAAAATAGGTAGCTGAAAACCCGTCAGGGCCTGGTCGCTTGTGTAATTTTAGTGATTTTATGGCAGTTGTAACCTCCACCTCGCTAATGGGACATTCAAGCCGTTCTCTTTGCCCGATGTTTAACCACTTCAGCCCTGGAAGGATTTCCAGCTTTAGGACCGGAGCACTTTTTTCAATTTGGCACTGCGCTGCTTCAACTGGTAATAGCGCGGTCATGCAATGCAGTACCCAAACGAAATTTGAGTTCTTTTTTTCCCCAAAAATAGAGCTTTCTTTTGGTGGTATTTGTTCACCACTGCGCTTTTTATTTTTTGCGATATCAACAAAAAAAAGAACAGAAATTTTGAAAAAAAATGATATTTTCAACTTTATGTTATTACAAATATACAATAAAATAAATGTTAGTTATACATTTTTGCCAAAATGCTTTCAGCCACACGTCTTGGGTAACAAAAAAGTAAATTAGCGTATATTTATTGCTTTGCGCAAAAGTTATAGTGTTTACAAATTAGGGTACATTTTCTGGAATTTCCGCAGCTTTTATTTTATGACTGCCTATCTCATTTCCTGAGGTGCTAAAATGGAGGGGCAGTACAACCCCCCTCCCCCCAAATGACCCCATTTTGGAAAGTAGACACCCCAAGGAATTTGCTGAGAAGCATGTTGAGCACGCTGAATATTTTATTTTTTTGTCATAAGTGATTGAAAAATGACCAAAAAAAAAAAAATTTACACAACGTTGTTACTGAAATGATATATTACTCACACATGCCATGGGTATGTGTGGAATTACACCCCAAAATGCATTCTGCTGCTTCTCCTGAGTACGGGGATACCCCATGTGTGAGACTTTTTGGGAGCCTATCGGCATACGGGACACCGAAAACCAATCACCACCTTCAGGATTTCTAAGGGCAAAAATGTATGCCTTCATCCCACACTACCTATCTCAGTTTTGGAGGCCATGAAATGCCCAGATAGCACAACCCCCCCAAATGACCCCATTTTGGAAAGTAGACACCCCAAGCTATCTGCTGAGAGGAATGTTGACTCCATGGAATATTTTATATTTTGCCACTAAATGATAAGTTACTTTAACATGCCATGGGTATATGTGAACTTACACCCCAAAATACATTCTGCTGCTTCTGAATACGGGGATGCCACATATGTGAGACTTTCTGGTAGTCTATCCACGTACGGGACCCCAAAAAACAATCAATGCCTTCAGGCTTTCTAAGTACTTAAAAAGCTGATTTTACTCCTCAATCCCTATGACAGTTTCGGAGGCCATGGAATGCCCAGATAGCACAACCCCCCCCCCCCAAATGACCCCATTTTGGAAAGTAGACACTCCAAGCTATTTGCTGAGAAGTATTTTGAGTATTTTTCAGATCTCACATTTTGTCACAAAGTTTTGAAATTTGAAAAAAGTAAAAAAAAAAAAAAAAATCTATTTATTTCTTCCTTTTCCAAAACAAATGAGAGCTGCAAAATACGCACCATGCCTCTTAGCAAATAGCTTGGGGTGTCTACTTTTCAAAATGGGGTCATTTGGGGAGGTTTTGTGCTACCTTGACATTTCAGGGCCTCCAAAACCGGGATAGGTACTGAGGAGTAAAATCACCATTTTATGCCCTTAGAAAGCCTGAAGGCGGTGATTGGTTTTCAGGGTTCTGTACGCAGATAGGCTCCCAAAAAGTCTCACACATGGGGTGTCCCCATACTCATGCCCTTAAAGCATCTGACCACACCAAAATCGGTGTGATAAGATGCTTCCCCAATTTCCCAATGGCGCTGTTTATATCTGGCGAATCCGAAGTCACAAAATGCTCGTAGCCTCTGTTTTCTTAGGCCATGGAGATGATTGGAGCCATTCTAGTCTTCAATCAGCTCTATGGTCAGCTGGCGGAACCACCAGCTGCATTCTCACGTTCCTCAGTGGGACAGGATAGCCTGAGAAGACCAGCAACATACTAATATGTCGCTGGTCCTTGTTGGGCATATATTGTAATGTTCTTTTTTTCATGAAAAAAAGAATCAATCGGTGCATATGCCCACCATTAGAAAACCTCCCTTCATCCTCCCACTTCTAATGGTGGGCATAGCCACTTTTTAAAAAAATATACCGGAGCATGGGGCAATCCGCCTCAATTTCCACCCACTGCCCCTATGCTCCGGCGTATTTGCTCTTTTTTTAACTGTGGTGGTGAAATCACCGCCAACAGCACTGGAGTCTCTGCTTTATGAATGGTGGGAGCAAACTCTTTTGCAGTCACCATTAATAAATCACTGCTGCAGCTGAATGGCGTGCCTGAAAATGAATAAACAATTAATAAAACACAGTAACTTAAAATATGACATACCTGCTAAGAAGAAAAAAAATTATAAAAACACATTAACAATAAAACATTACAGGTAAGCATTAACAAAAAAATTACATAGAAATACAAGAAAACATGATAAAAACAGTAACAAATAGGTATGCATAGAAAATATTAACAATAGAGAGAGAGAACAGAGAGAGATTAGAGAAAAACAAGAGAGAGAGAGAAAAAAGAAACATATAACTGTTTTTGTTTTTTTATTTTATATATTTTTTGTTTTTTTAACTTTTTTATTTTTTTGTTGTTTTAAATTTTATTTATTTATTTATTTTTTGTACGCCTTTTTTTTGTAACTAAACACCGGTTCCAGGTTTGGGTCTCTCAAAATGCACAAGCATCTTTGGAGACCGTATGTACCTGTGCCTATCGCTGTGTCTGCTGCACCCTATGCTAATAATTCACTAATGTGTGGTAGCGTTCCAGTCATTGATGCAGAGACCAGGCTGGTCAGGACAGGTGGAACAATAACTCCGGGTGTCACGCCTGTATCCACATCATCTGCAGACACAACATCTCTTTTGGGGTGCTCTGTGGCCTGGGGTACCACGGAAGACACGTGGAAAGTGCCTCCCTTGCAGCCGGCTAACTGCATTCACATTGTGAAGTGGGGGTGCAGCACCATCTGTAAACAGAAGGGCTGTGACGATCTCTTCCATGAATTTGAATAAGGATCCCATCAGTCCTGACTCTCTGAATAAGACATGAGCGTTCAACAAAGCCAATTGAAAAAGGTATATAGACACTTTTTTGTACCAGCGTCTAGCTTTACGGGTGATTAGGTACGGCGCCAGTAACTGGTCATTGAGGTCCACCCCTCCCATATTTAGGTTATATTCGTGGAGGGGTTCCTCCACAAGACCAGTCGCCGTAGAAATTTGGACAGTCGTATCTGCATGAAGGGAGGTCAGAACAAAAACATTCAGATTGTCCCTCCACTTCATCATGAGCAAATTATTACACTTCAAGCAGGCTCTCTCCCCCCGACTAAGTCGGGATTCTACCAGCCGTTGGCGAAAGCCCCGATGATTAGGTCGCACGGTGCCACATGCGCCAATTTGATGATCAAACAAGTGACTAAAAAGTGACACGCTTGTGTAATAATTGTCCAGTTACAAGTGGTACCCCTTTCCGAATAAGGGTGACACCAAGCTCCACATAATCTTGCCAGCGCTCCCTATGTAGTCTGGGCATCCTTCCAGCTCTACGTGACTATCTTTGCCCTCATAAACCATGAAACTATGTGTATAGCCTGTGGCCCTGTCACAGAGCTTATACAGTTTAACCCCGTATCTGGCACGCTTGCTGGGGACATACTGCTTGAAAGCAAGACAGCCAGAAAATGTAACCAGGGACTCGTCCACGCACACAACTTGGTTGGGAATAAAAAGTGCGGTGAACTTCTGGTTGAAGTGGTTTATGAGAGGCCGAATTTTGTAGAGCCGGTCAAATTCAGGGTCCCCCCATGGACGACTGAGTTCATTGTTACTGAAGTGCATGAACCGCAAAATCTGCTCGTATCATGCCCTGGACATGCAAGCAGAGAACCCGGGCATATGGTGAATTGGGTCAGTGGACCAATATGACCGCAATTCAGTTTTTTTAATTATGCCCATGAGGAAGGAAAGGCCCAGAAAGGTCTTAAATTCTGGAACCGTGATTGGTTTCCAGTCTCTGGCAAGTGTCAAATGGGGATTAGTGGCGATGAATTGACCAGCATACAAATTGCTTTGGTCCACTATAGATCTATAGAGATCTGCTGTGAAATACAGCGAATAAAAATCAATGGCCGTAAAATCAGCTGTATTCACTGTGATACCAGGTTGGGTAGTGAATGGGGTATGAATGAAGTACAGGCACTGCATCAGTGGGGGGTTGCCATTAAGGGTTTGCAAGCGCGTCAGCAAGGGCACTATGGGTTCTGCGGGCCTGTGTTTGTGTTCTTCGTGGCTGTGGGGCATTACTCGTGCTAGCCACACCACCTTGAACTGCACTTATGGGACTCGCCACATCACCACGTGATACTGCAGTGCTGGTTCATCTATGTCCAGGGGGTACGAGGCCTCTGGTGCTTGCCAGGTCACCAGAATGGGTAGCGGTGCTAGTACTGGCTCTCTGTTGCATACGAGAGCCCTGTGGTTCATGCACATTAGCGACAGCAGAACGGGGTCTGGTATGCCTGACCCTAGCAGGGACCACAACTCCGTCGTCAGAGCTATCTGACAGGGTGCCGCTGCTGTCTACAGGTTCATATGCTGAGCCTGATTCTGACAGTGGAGCTTCCCCATCGCTCTCATATGTCATAATCAGCATATTGTAGGCCTCTTCACTAGTGTACGTGTGGCCAGACATTTTGGACTTTCTAAATTTGATATGTACACTAGCATGACTCACAGGCAAAAAAGCGCACCTGTTTGTCAGAGCCTGTTTCTAACGCTACCAAAATCACTATCAGAATTCACAGGGATCGGGTGCGAACGCTGCAGATATGTGTTCTGTGTTTTGAAAGTGACAGCGATCTATTGATCCTGCACATGGGTGGGCTGGGCGGAGGGGCTAAACGCAGGTGCTAGCAAGTATTTGGGCTGATCCCGCCAACACTGCATTTTTAGAACCCTAATCTAGTGGGGACACTAATATATATCTGATCAGATCGCAGATATTGATCTGATCAGATACTACAATAATATCTAACACCTATCTAATGTGCGTGTATACGTGTCAGAGTACCTCACTAACTGGCCCTGCCTGGCATTTACACTGACCCTAACGCATGCTAAAACCTAACTGGGGTCACCTCCGGGTGATCAGGGGTTAAAACCTATAAAAGGTATATAAAATAATATACGGCGGGTTATCTGATTGAAAAAAACCTAGCTAGCTAGCTAGCGTCACCCGTGACACTTATACGGTGATCACAGGTGACAGGGGGCAATCAAGGGGTTAAAAACTTTATTGGGGGGCAAGGAGGGATATTTGCACCTAACTAGGCCTACTAGTAACCTACTCTAACACTGATTTAGTGTCACAAGGGTCACAAATACAGCGATCAGTAAAAATCAGATTACTGCACTATATGACACTGTGACAGGGGGTGACAGAGAGTGAAAGGGTTAACTGGGGGCCGATCAGGAAGTGATCAAGGGGTTAAATGTGCCTAACTGTCCTGGTGTCAGTGTGGTGTATTGCAAATCACATTTCTATATGCTTCCTCTTCCTCGCTGAAACCGAAAAGGGCTTCAGGGTGGAAGTTGAGCTTACTTCCTCTGCCTCTGTTTACATTACAGAGGCAGAGGAGCCCTATCATTGGCCAGGACCGATCAGAAGGGCCAGGCCAAAAATAATTGGCCTGGCCCTGTAGAGGGATTGGTCCTGTGTTGAATGGCTCTGTAGCGCCCGCGCCTGGAGCGCGCGTTCTCATGGCTCGTGATCGCATTTTCAATATCAAACCACCTTGCCGCCGTCAACATGCGGTTGACGGTTGACAAGTGGTTAAGGTGGGAAGGGAGATCAGGGAGAATAGGTCGTCGGACTGGATGGTATGGATGGTCTCGTGGTCTCGAGTACATGAATATAACTTAGCGAGATTGGTTCAGAAAATTTCCAGTATTCTAACAGGGTTGTTGGTGTACTTATTCTGCGCTGTCCTGAGCCTAATAGATGTTGTGGGTTTACAGATAGTGCGTAACATACGTGCCATTGGTGTGTCAGGTTTATTGGTCTTAAGGTATGAGGTATGTTGCTTTCTAATAATAATTTTGTCGGCTGAATCGGTGAGGAAAAGGTCAAAAGCAAATCGTGCTTGGTCTAGTTGCTCTTTAGTAGTGGGATTAGGATTTCTCTGGAAAGCTTCATGGCATTTGGAGAATTGGGCTTCTAATTTACTAAATTGAGCTTTTTTCTCTCTTTTAAGAGAGGTTGCCAATTGAATGAGCTTACCACGTATCACTGGCTTGTGAGCTTCCCATAAGGTCAGCTCTGAGATGTCATCAGTGGTGTTTTCGGAAAGATATTCTTTGAGGGCGAGCTCAATTGTTAGGCTGTGCGAGGTGTGTGATAACATTGTGTCGTTGATACACCAAGTAGTGTTGTGGGATCTAGGTACAGGAGAGGCGATGGTGGTACAGACTGCAGAGAAGTCAGTCCAGGTGAAGGGGATAATAACTGAAAAGATTATTTTGGGAGTCATGCTGGTGGCAAGAAATAGATGGTCTATACGGGAGAAAGATGTGGGTGGGAATAGTAGGTAAACTGTTTGCTTGTTGGATTTATTTCACGCCAGGTATCATCTAAAGAATGTTTCGATATGAGCTGCTGAAAAGACAGTTTCGTAGGCCTCTGGGACAGGGATGGTGGGAACTTATCCAGAAAGGGAGGAGAGTTTCCGCATAAAATAATGGTACCAAATTTGTGTGTGTCAACTAGCGAGAAGAGATGTGATAAGAAGGCAGACGGGCTTCTGTTAGGGGCGTAATAGGACACAATGGAGTCTGATATGTGGCCAGTCACAAGCAAATAGCGACCTTCTGGATGTTTGATTTGTGAGGTCAATCTGAGGGGAGTAGTGTGGTAAAAGGTAATGAGGATGCACCTACATTTGGCTGTGGCTGAGGCAGTATAGAATTGGGGGTATAAGGCATTAAGGTATTTGGGGGTAAATTTATCTGTGAAATGAGTCTCTTGAGGGGCGCATGGGCGGAGTCTAGCCGACCGGACATGTCCAGCTAGTGCTTCCCGCAGTCTCTCCACAGCCTCTGCATGCCCCGGTGGGTGTCCCGGCCAGCCTGTGATGGTTCTCGGAGGCCCACGATCCCGCTTCAAAAACACCTCCATTAAGGAGGCCCTGCACGCGTCCAAGATGGCGGCGGCACACACAGCCTCCACCTGCACTGCTCCCTCCACGGCAGCAAAGGCCCACAAACAGCTCTCTCTGCCACCCCTAAACCCCCCAGAGGATACAGAGGATGATCTCCTCCTCTCCCCTGACAAAGACTCTGGTCAGTCAGCTTCTCCAGCACTGTTGCACCAGTTTTAGAAAATGCTCCATAAGGCCCTGAAGCAGACCTCGGAGCACATCACCAACAGCCTAACCAGAGAAATCAGAGAGCTGGGCTCCCGCACCGCTGCATTAGAGGACAAGGCTGATGAGCTTGATTCCACCATCCAAGAGCACAGGATTGAAATAGATGAACTCAGGGAAGAAAACTTAACCCTATTATCAAAACTGGAAGAATTTGAAAACAGAGCCAGGCATTCGAACATCCGCATGAGGGGTATACCTGAAACTGTCATCGATCTAAACTCTACTTTCACCGCTCTTTTTCAAGAGCTACAACCAGCCATCCCTATTGAGCGCCTGGAGATGGACAGAGTACATAGGGCCTTGGCCCCCAAAAAGGCGGAAGGCCCCCCCGCGATATTATTGCGAAGCTTCATTATTATCGCACGAAGGAGCAATTAATGGCAGCAGCGAGAGATAAAGCAGATCTCCTATTTCAAGGCCACAGATATCAACTATTCTCCGACCTCTCCCCGCTTATGATGTCTAAGAGACGCGCCATGCGCCCGCTCCTGGCGGAACTACAGCAGCGACACATCCCCTACCAGTGGGGCTTTCCCTTCTCAGTCCGCTTCACCTATCAAGCTTCCAAATACAAGTGCAAGACGAATGAAGAACTTCACCAGCTCCTGCAAGATCTTCATCTCCTAGACGCCCAAACCTCCTCTGGCCAGACCCGGCGCCGCTCAGCCACTCCTTCGCCACATAAATCCGCACCTTCTCCTGGGAAAGCGAACCTCTCCCAGACCCACAAGCGAAGCCGCCTAACTCCCCCCTCCCAGGACCAAGAAGACACTATGGACTGACTCTCCTTGTGCAGAGACTATTCTTTTACACCTGCTGTACTCCAGTACGAAATCTGTACCCTACTTCTTCCGGGGTGCCCAGGCTTTCAACACCTAGGATCAGTGAACTAGCACTTCAGCAGAGACTACGTTCACTCTACAGTTTTTCCTAAGGCCTCTCTGCCGACTTCAGTTAACAATGTTGAACTCAGTTTGCTAAACCCACCACGGACCGCCATGATCTCCACCTTTAGGTCCACAGCTCCACTGCCTTTATCTTTACCTTATTTTTTATTGTTTTCTTCTTCTCTTTTTCCATTGTTAGCAGTTTATTTGTTTAATTGTTACTACTATCAAATGTGTTTCTTTTGGTATCACAGAACGGGCATACTATAGCTGCATCCCTAGCCCGTTCGGATGCTGCGGCCTCATCTACCGTGAGATCTCATGTGATCCCCACTTCGCCCTCATTGGTTGCCCTTTATTAATATTTGGGCCACCGGCGACGGCTCCCTGTCTCCCTGACAGGGACTATACCTCCCTTTCACGGACCCGGAATTATACGTGAATGTATTTTGCTATTTACAACATGTTTTCAATTTATGTATGATCTCTAATGACCCTTTTTTTATTTCCCTCTCATACTCCAGCGATTGCTCCTACCCTCATCCTCCTTGGTCTCTTGCTGTGTAGGTCTTGCCCTAAAGACTGCACCTTCTTCACTTCTCCTTCCTCCTTCTCAATGTTCGCCTGGTGGTCCTGGCTCCCGCTACCCCCTGCTCGCCTCGGTAAGTCGCTTTTCTCATTTGTATCACCATGGCCCCCCTAACTATCCTTACACTTAATGTGCAGGGTCTAAATATCCCACAAAAAAGAACTAAGGCGTTTAGGCAATTCAACTCCCTGAAAGCACAGATAGTCTGTCTGCAGGAGACACATTTTACTGGGGCCCACACTCCAAAACATTTCGGCACCCACTATCCCCAAGTATACACAGCCTCCGCTACAAAAAAGCGAAGAGGCACCTTAATTGCATTTCACCGCACGAGCCCTTTTACCCCACATAAGATTATCCAAGATCCTGAAGGGAGATATTTAGTCCTTTGTGGTTTCCTTATTGATACTCCCATAACAGTTGTGTCATATTATGCTCCTAACAAACGCCGAGGCCCTTTCATCTCGCACCTCCTACAAGTGGTAGCCACACATAGGTTGGGCACGTTAATTATATGTGGAGACTCCAACCAGGTTGTCAATCCTTATTTAGACAAATCCCCTTATGCTCCCCCGCCCTCCCCAACAAGATCCCATTTCTCCCAACAGCTCCAGAGACACGGCTTAATAGATAGTTGGCGCGAGTTAAATCCGAACAAAAAACACTACACACACTACTCATACCCGCACAAGGTTTCGTCCAGGATAGACCATATTTTTGTGACTACAGGAATGGTCCCTGAGCTCCTAAACTCTACTATACACCCTGTTCCCTGGTCTGACCATGATGCGGTTCTTACCACCATAGGATCCTTGATCCCCAGATCCCAAGATCGCTCCTGGTACCTACCTGAGCACCTGCTAAAACACCCCTCCCACCTTCTTGATAACCAACAAGCCCTCAAATCGTATCTTGAACTCAATGATACCCAAGACATCTCCCCTCTTATACTCTGGGAGGCGCATAAACCGGTTATCCGCGGTATCCTCCAACGCCAGCTTTCGCGCTTCAATCGCGAGCGCAAGCTCCTTGGTCACAAACTCGAAACCGAACTCTGTGCTAGCAACACAGACTTTAACCTCAACCCTAACCCCACTACTAGGGCTAAACTAGACAAAGCTAGGCTGGAATTCGACTTGTTCTTGACCGAAGACGCGGATAAAGCCCTTCGTCGCTCTCGCCACATCTTCTATATGAAGGCCAATAAACCGGACACGTTGCTAGCGCGCTCCCTGAAATCTATCAATACTCCTAATAAACCAATCCACCTAAAAATTGATAGAGACGTCCTATCCAGTAACCCGCTGAAGATAACTCAGAAGTTTCGCACCCACCTGGCCTCCCTGTACAAGTCAGATAAACACTTCAACCATTCCAAGGCGGAAGCCCTTTTTAACCAACTTAACCTTCCTCGATTGTCCACCCCTGACCATGACCTTTTAGAAGCTCCTATAGCTACCGAGGAGGTCCTAGAGGCGATTAAGCAGCTCAAGACTAACAAACGCCCCGGCCCTGATGGTTACTCCGCCCTCTACTATAAAACGTTCTCAGACCTGCTGGCCCCTATCCTAACCAGAGCTTTTAACTCCATCCTTCAAGGACGGCAGTTTACGGCTGAATCCTTAACCACGACAATTGCTATGATCCCTTAGCCACACATTGACAATACCTTATGCACCAACTACAGACCGATTTCTCTACTGAATCTAGATATTAAATTATTAGCTAAAATTATCGCTACACGGCTTAATAGTGTGATTGGCAAGCTCATTCACCGCGATCAAACCGGCTGATTGCTTCCATCTTGGCGTGTATTATAAATCTAGACATCCTAGATTTGGTTTCAACTATAGGGAGATTTGAAGTTTTCCAGAATCTGGCTATAGTTTGTCTAGCTGCTGTTAGACGGGATAAGATTAGTTTGAATTGGGTGCGGGAAAGCGCATCCGGTTTTCTGTTAAGGAGGGCTAGGGAAGGGTCTGGTGTTAGGGAGGTTTCAAAAAGTTGTGAGGCCATGTTGAAGATTTCCTTCCAGAATATTTGGACTTTAGGGCAAGACCACCAAATATGGTGGTGTGTACCGGTTCCGGGGCACCCTCTAAAGCAATTGGGGGAATAAGACGGGACATACTTGGCTATCCTGGAGGGAACTAGGTACCAGCGTGAGAGGACTTTGTAATTGGTTTCGATGGCTAGCACATTGGGGGAGGAGCTTTTAGTGGCTGTCCATATTGCTGACCAATCGTCGGCGTCCAGGGAGCGGCCCAAGTCAAGCTCCCATTTAGTCATGTATGAGGGTCCCCCCGGGTCAGGGTGTCGAGAGAGTTGTGTATAGAGCCTGAATATCAGCTCCCTGGTGTGAGGGTCTCTATTGCATATAGACTTGAATTCTGTGAATTGGTTGAGGCTAGAGGCATTAGTAAGGTGCTGTGTATAAAAGTTTTTGATTTGGAGAAACCTGAAAATTTCAGAAGCTGGGAGTTGGTGGGATGCTTGGAGAGCGGGGAAGGTAGGGAACGAGGTGGAGCTGACCATGTTATGTAACCGTAGGAGGCCCAAGTTAGACCATACTTAGGGGACGCTCGTTCCGCTTTTGCAACCTGCTTCCTCTTTTGCTGTGCTGGTGCCTCTGTGCGACCACCACCTCTTCCTCCAAACTCCACACGTCACTTGCATGACCCTCATTCCATGTGGGGTCTAGGACCTCATCATCCTCCACATTATCTTCCACCCACCCTTCACCACTGCCCTCCTTGTCAGTCTGCACACTGAGGCAAGCTGCAGCAGTTGGCACCTGTGTTTCGTCATCATCAGAAATGTGCTGGGCTGGTGTTTCCATGTCCTCATCCTGCAACAGAAGTGGTTGGGCATCGGTGCACTCAATGTCTTCCATTTCTGGGGCAGGGCTATGTGGATGGCCCACGGAAAGCACAGAGAGTCATCAAAAAGCATAAGAGTCTCTTGCAGGACTTGGGGCTCAGACTGCTTGGCTAATTTACAAGCGGCTGAGGTGAAAGACAGGTGGCCATGGGGTTCAGGTGCCAACTCTGAGCTTTCATCAAGGGACCGGGAGGGAGACAATGTGAAGGAACTGGAGGCATTGTCAGCCACCCAATCTACTATCGCCCAATCAACAATCTGATTGTTGTGTACGTCGTTGTGTTAGGCAGAGTTTGATCTGCAATCTGCAACTCAAAGCAGCAGTATGTGAAATCTCAAATTATTCCAACAATCTGATCGTTGTGCACGATCGTAGCGATCGTTGTTTTATGCAAAGTTTGATCTGCAATCTGCAACTCAAAGCAGCAGTATGTGAAATCTCAAATTTCTTCAAATTTCTGCTATCTGTCCCTCAGAGCAACAGCACAGCAGTAGTAATCTCAGGATGCAGGATCAGATGTTAAAATGTCTGTAATCTCTCCCTCACGCCGGCAGCTTCCTCTCCCTACACTAACCCAAGAGCATGTGACATGCAGCACTGTGACTCCAGCTTATAAAGAGGCTGGGTCACATGATGCACTGGCCAATCACAGCCATGCCATTAGTAGGCATGGCTGTGATGGTTTCTAAGGACAAACCAGTGAAACATTTGTTGATTGGCTGCCCTGCAGCTATTCAACATGCCTGATCAACTACCAGAACCCAGAACCCGAACCCGAACGTTTTTTGAAATGTCCGTGTTCGGGTCCGAGTCCCGGACACCCGAAAGTTCGGTACGGACCTGAACATTACAGTCCGGGTTCGCTCAGCACTAGTGGTGACCCATGATATGGACTCTCTTCTCCAGGCACAGTGTGCTCCCTTCAGGGGTGCTTGGATAAGCTGTCCTCTACACCAGCCTTAACACACACTGGTTCTTGACGAACCTAGTTTGTCCCACGCAAGCTCTAAGACCTTCACCGGTTCACTCAAACGTACCCGGCTGTTTTTATGTTCTCTTTGTTATGTACTCAGACCACGCTTAACAATATACTGTTTTTACTGTCAGCATTTGCATCCTCCTTATGTAACTCCTCTGAAATTTCAATAAAACTCTTAAACAAGAAATTAGTCTCTTGAAGGCAAGCAATGTGAATCTTAGCTGCTGAGAGGGAATGAAGGGCTTTGGTACGTTTGTGGGGGGTATTAAATCCCTGAACATTTAGAGTACAAATGTTTAGGGTGACCATGGTAGCGTATAAGGATTAATGAGATTTGGGAAAGTTAGTCCTGTACGTTGAGAGCCACTGATCCGGGAAAAAGAGGAAAGAGAAAGGGGATAACGTTAGGAAGAGAAAGAAGAGTATGAGACAAACTGTGCATCATGTAGAGTACAATAAGAAAATTGTAAACAATCAGAGTTGGGGAGCATGCTAGGGGAGAGACAAGCAGACCCCTAGAGGCACCGGGGCTACCAGAGGAGTTCCGCATAAAAAACTGCAGAAGTCCTGCGGTAGCTAAAGGGGGCGCAAGAACAACCTGTAAGAGAACATTACCGTTAAGGTCCAGACACTATAAAAGTGATTAAAAAGACATAATCTGAACATGTAATGCAAAACAAACATTCTTAAATGGCTAAGTATTAAGTTCTAAGGTACATCTAGCTGGTAACAGCAGTAACATTGAGGGGAACGACAACAACAAGGCCCATTGAAATGGGGAGGCTGCCTGTAATGGGCTGTCCCAACAGTTCTAAGGGTCCGTAAAGTATAAAACCTTAAGACCTCTGTGGGATGACTTTATGGGCGGGGGGGCAGCAAAAATAGTAGAGGGGCGAGGTCAAGCTTTTTATAGCCAGCATGGGGCATGTTCCAGGAGTTGTATTAGAGTCAAATCAATTAGGGTGACTTGTGATAGAAGTCCTTGAAGGATCAAATCAGTAGGAGGCAGATAAAAGAATGGGGAGATCCCTTGTGGGGGAAGGCAGGTCACATAGCTGACAAGAGTTAGGGGGGCTCACACAGCAGGGGGATCTGAAGGTTAGGAGGAATGACCGAGGTAATGGTTGTAGTCACCTGATAGGGGTGAAGAGGCTTGAAGAAGTCCAGACCCACTGTATCCATTAACACTAAGATAACAAGAAGAGGAACAAGGCACAGTGGGTGGAGGCGGATGAAATAATCTCCAACGGTAGGGTAGCAGGGCTACCAAGATTCCAAACCATATGGTGGTAAAAGGGATAGTTTAATTAGCATATACCTGGTCATTCCATGGCATCTTCCTGAGCAATCGGTGGGGGAGCAATCAGTGAAAATTCCAAAAAATCTTGCAGCGCCTACAGTCAATGGACCATTAGAATAAACATACAAAATTATGTATCAAGGTGTATATAAATGGTTTGTAACCAACACTGAGGAGAAAATGAATAAAAAGCAGTTCTTTAGAACGTGAAACCTAGTCAGAAAGTTATGAAAAAACTGACTAATTCATGTGTTGAGAAACTGACACATATACATTGAAAATGTCCAATTTCATATTTCACATGAAGGCCATCACGCCCAAATACAAATCAAGCCCCTAGAGGGCTTATGGGAACGGAAGTCGAATTCTGCTCCTAAGATGGCGTCATCGGCGTGCGTTCCACGCCTCATTGTCAAAAAGCACGCACGCCGATGACGCCATCTTAGGAGCAGAATTCGACTTCCGTTCCCATAAGCCCTCTAGGGGCTTGATTTGTATTTTGATGCATTTTTTATAAATAGGAGTAACGACAGGAGGGGGGGAATACCCCAGATGACGGCCATTTGAGCTGAAACGCGTCGGGTCCCAGACTCCTCCTGTCATACCGGTTTTTCATTAAGAGCTCTTTTTTGCACATATGTTTGTGAGTATTTTTAATTCATCTACCTAATAAAATTTTATGAGACGGTATTACACTATTGTGGTCCCCCCCCCTTTTTTTCATTATCTCATGGTGTATGGTAAACGTTGGAATTGCCTGGGAGTTGTCATCCGGACGAGTTGGAGATACCTTTTGGTACAGGAATTCGTTGTCCGTTGGATTAAGGATTCTTTCCCTATCTCCTACCTTCCACACTCCAGCACATATGACTAGATGACATCTGATCAACTATATCTGCGGTGGATTATAGACCCCTGCATTTTTTCTACCTTAATCTGGTAAGCTCCCATCCATTATTTGATTACTGGATTTTATCTGAATATCCCGTGGGCGTGATGGCCTTCATGTGAAATATGAAATTGGACATTTTCAATGTATATGTGTCAGTTTCTCAACACATGAATTAGTCAGTTTTTTCATAACTTTCTGACTAGGTTTCAAGTTCTAAAGAACTGCTTTTTATTCATTTTCTCCTCAGTGTTGGTTACAAACCATTTATATACACCTTGATACATCATTTTGTATGTTTATTCTAATGGTCCATTGACTGTAGGCGCTGCAAGATTTTTTGGTGTTATTATATGAACAATTGGATCAGTTGTTTTTTGCCGGCAGCCTCTTCTATATAATCTTTACACAAAATTGTTTTGAATTATTTGTCACTGTTTCACCTGACCAATATTAATTAATGTGCGCGGGTATTTTTCCCATTTCTAATCAGTGAAAATTGTGTGAGGATTGCCTCGAGTGAGAAGTGGTGGCCTTCTGTGGTGAGCGGGAGGCTGAATGCCTGCGGGAAGAGTCCTTACTTGGGCTGGGTCGGCTGGCTGTTTTTCGTAATCTTCTAGGCATAGCTGCAAGGTGAGGTTTTCCTCTTTGAGATTTTCATTTTCAGAAAAGGTAGTTTGCACTTGAGTATCAAGATTCAACCTTTAGTTCAAGTTCTGCTATACTATTTCTGAGTTCCTGGATTTCCTGGGTTAGTTTGTCAGTGATGTGGTCCAAAGTAGAGTTGAGCGAACCGAACTGTAAAGTTAGTGTTCGTACCGGACTTTAGGGTGTCCGTATCCCGAACCCGGACATTTGAGAAAAAGTCCGGGTTCGGGTTCAGGGTTCGGGTATTTTTTCACCTGTTGAATAGCTGCAGGGCAGCCAATCAACAAGTGTTTCACTCATTTGCCCTTAGAAGCCATCACAGCCATGCCTACTATATAAGCTGGAGTCACGTAGTGCTGCATGTCACATAATCTCATACTAGTGTAGGGAGAGGATGCTGCTGCTGCTGCTGTGAGGGACAGATTAGCTTTAGAAAATCATCTCATACTAGTGTAGGGAGAGGATGCTGCTGTTGCTGTGAGGGACAGATTAGCTTTAGCTAAGCAAAGTGCCTCATATAAAACCTAAGCAAGTTTTCTGTTTGTTAGGTGGGCGTTTGCAGCCATTTTTGCAAGTGTAGTGCACTTGCAACTACTTGTGTGTCAGGGACACTACTTTAATCGTGTTCTGTTAGTTCAGTTGGCAACATTTTGGCATATTTAAATACTGATTTTACATTGCAGTTAGACAAATTAAAAAACAATACCAGCAGGGCATTTCTTGCACAAAATTAAAAAGTGTGTCTACATTGCTGGTTTAAAAAAAAAAACATTCTAAATACTACATTTGCGGCCAGCGGCGCATTTCTTGCACAAAAATAAAAAGTGTGTCTACATTGCTGGTTTAAAAAAGAATGAATAATAAATAGTGCTACATAGTACATTTGCAGGCAATAGTGGACTTCAGCTGCAGCACGCACGGGTCAGTCACTCTGCGGAGCAGCACCACTTCACCACCAACGAGTGGGCCTCCATGCGAGACCTGTGTCCTCAACCTCCTACTCCACATCCACCTCCTCCTCCATGTTTTATTTTTTTTATGTGATTTTAAGTTATTTCCCTATCCACATTTGTTTGCAGGGCACTTGTCCTACTCTTACCCCCATTTTGCTTCCTTTTGCAGCCCTCTAGCCCTTTCCAGGACTTTTTTAGAGCCATTTTAGTGCCCAAAAGTTTGGGTCACCATTGACTTCAATGGGGTTCGGGGTCAAGTTCAGGTCAAGTTCGGGGCCGAACTCGAACTTTTTCGTGAAGTTCGGCTGAACCCGCTGAACCTGAACATCCAGGTGTCCGCTCAACTCTAGTCCGAACTTTATTTTAATGCTTTTTGAAGCATCTGTTCAAATTTAGCGAATATGCTGGTATGTATAGCTCTTTGGGTGCTGTTGGTGTCAGAATCAGACTCACCGTCTGCTGGCTGTGAGGCGGGAGGGTACTGCAGCTTCTTGTTAGAGCGCAGCGATGTGGGCTGAGACATGTTTTTAGACTTGATTTTTGTTTTGGTGCTGCCCAGCACCATCTCTTTCTAACCAAAGGAAACACTGAGTAAACAGAGAGCTGCGTTTAGTAACCGGGAGCCTAAGCAGAGCTTTAAGCATCCATAACCAATTGGCTTGGTTCCGCGCATGCGCCCCCCTATTGTATCTCTTCTGTATGTGAAGTCTTATAATCCTATATGAACCAGAAGATAAATAAGGCTTTAGTCTGGACACTAAGGGGGTTTGGTGGCTGTAGATGTCGGTTAGGTGGAGCAAGATGGCTGCCGCTAGTATGACAATTCTGGCAGTCTAGTATTTTAATCTGGGACCCCCCACTCACCCCTGCACTCTGCTGGCTGTATGAGACGCTTCAGCGGTAAAATCAGTGTTTTTTGTAGCCAGGGGAGTCCGAGGGCTGTGTTTGCTCGGCTGCCAGGTGTAGTAAGATGGCTGCCGTGCCTTCTTGTAGGCCGAAGCCACGGACTTTCCTGAGTGCCCACGGTCTGGTCTGGTGCTATTTGGCCTCCAGATTATGCCTACACCACAGGGGGCTCTTAGGGGGTATAATGGTGTCCCGGAATAGGTAGATGTTGCAGGTTATCGCTCCCAGAAGGCTGGATAATTCCTAGAAAATGGCGGATGAATGGCCAGAGAGCCCAATATCTAGCTCAGAGCTTGGCAGAAAGGGTGTGTGAGCTATTGGGGTGGATGTGATCTCTCACCAGCTGTTCAGATGCAAGGATTGCTTTGGATTAAAGCAGGGATGTCAGGAGCTCTTCTCTGGCATGTCTTGCTCCTTTCATGTCTGGACACGCCCCCCTTAATCCTGTTTTTCAAGCTTTGTTGGACCACTTTGTCATAGCATATTTGGATAATATTCTCATTTTTTCAGATACGTTGGAGGAACACTGCAAGCATGTCTATACTGTCTTTGAGAGAATAGGGAAGAATCAACTTTACATCAAACAAGAAAAATGTGAGTTCAGATCCAGTTCTTGGGATACATAATTTCTCCTGAAGAAGTGAGCATGGATCCCAATAAGATCAAAGCAGTGGTGGATTGGCCTGTCTCTAGGAATTTTAAGGAAATACAACAAATTGTTGGGTTTGCTAACTTTTACAGAAGATTCATAAGGAATTTCACCAAGGTAATTGCTTCAATTACGCAGCTGACAAAGCAAGGGATGCCTTTTTGTGGTCACACTTCTGCACCAATACTGGTACATCCAGATTCTGAACTACCATTCATCGTAGAAGTTTATGCTTTAGATTCTGCTGTGGAAGCTATCCTTTCTCAGTGACAAAAAACAAAAAAACAAAAAAAATTCCAAGCTCAACTTACCGACCAGTCTGCCACCAAGCCAAATGCACCTGTCTAACAGTTCAGCGTTTAAAAGACAGGGGATTGGTTACACACATTTGCAAGTGTATGCGTAAGCTGCAGGCCCCGACAAGGCTCCCTGTATACTGCAGACCTAACTCTGTATAAGAGGCTTCACAGTGGAAGCACATACAATTAAATGGATAGATGAAGGACAGGTGACTGGAGGAGCCCAACCCTCCTTAAAGGTACATGACCAGACACCCAGCCGTGGCCCCATGGCGGCTGTGGCGCTGGTGTGACACCAAAAGTGGTTACAACACAAAAAACAAGGTCACTGTCCCCCACCTATAACTGGCCACTACAGTAAGGAGCTATGGAAAGGCAGATACAGACAAAAAACAAAAAAACAAAAAAAATTCCAAGCTCAACTTACCGACCAGTCTGCCACCAAGTCAAATTCACCTGTCTAACAGTTCAGCGTTTAAAAGACAGGGGATTGGTTACACACATTTGCAAGTGTATGGGTAAGCTGCAGGCCCCGACAAGGCTCCCTGTATACTGCAGACCAGACTCTGTATAAGAGGCTTCACAGTGGAAGCACATACAATTAAATGGATAGATGAAGTGAATTTGAAAAAAGGTGCAGCTTCATCCTTGTGCTTATTTCTCTCGACTAATGTTTTCATCCAAAAAAAATTAAAACATTGGAAACAAGATGTTGCAGTCAATTAAGGAAACATTTTCTGAGTGGAGGCATCTGCTGGAAGAGGCCAAGCCCCCTGCAACCATTCTCAAGGATCATAAAAATTTAGGATTTATTCATTCTGCCAAAAGTTTGTCTTTTAGACAAACACATTGGACTCTATTCTTATCAGGTTCAATTTTGTTATTTCAAGGAATGGTAAGGCTGAAGCCCTATCACAGACGTTGTCTGGGCCTCTCCAGAAAGGCAACCCTGAATGTATAATCCTGCCTCAACTTTCTATGGGCCACAAGTTCTAAGGCATGTTTGAATCTTCTCAAGGAAGGGTATGAGAATGACCCACTTCTCAATTATCCTCCTAAGGACATTAACCATGAGTAGGGATGGATGAACGGATCGGCCCGAGCATACGTCTTGGGCCAAACTTCCGTTGTTCACCCGATCCACGAATTTAGAACATTATGGGGTGTTCGGCGCAACTTTGGCACTGCTGAACGCCCCATAATGCATGGTGCGTGACAGAGCTGCCGTCGTCTGTGCTCGGTTTGTTTTGACAGTTAATTTATAGTGAAGGGCGGGGCCACCCAGTGATGTATGGGTGACCCCGCCCCTTCTGACGTCATGTGATGTCAGAGGGGTGGGTCACTCAATTACGTCACCGCGTGGCCCCACCCTTCACTATAAATAAACTGTCACAACAAACCAAGCTCAGTCGGCGGGAGCCCTACCATGGAGGAGGAGCTTTTGCATTTTTTTGGGGGCCGGTCGCGCACTGTGATTGACAATGGATTACAATGGGGGACACTTATTTATTTATTTTCTTTTTTAATAAAGGACCTGTCCCTAATTGTCTCCTGTGGTTTTTTCTTTTTTGACACTTTTTGGTGAATTAGTAGGGGTACGATGCACCCAATACTAATTCACATGGGGGGGTCGGGATCTGGGGGCCCCCTTATGAAAGGGGGCTTCCAGATTCTGATAAGCCCCCCACCCGCAGACCCCCACAATCACAGCCCAACGTTGTGGGGAAGAGGCTCTTGTCCCCATCAATATGGGGGCAAGGTGCTTTGGGGTGGGTGGCATAGATCCCCCCCAGCCTCAAAGCACCCATACTCTCCATGCTGAAGGCATGTAGCCTGGTATGGTTCAGAAGGGGGGGAAATCGCTTGTCCCCCCTATCCTGAGCAGCCAATTTTTTTTAAATTTTGGCATGGAGTTCCCCTTAAAATCCATCCCAGACCCAAAGGACCTGGTTTGTACTGGGGGGGGGGGGGACCCTATGCAATTTTTTTTTTAACGTATCCCAGGGGGGGGGGGGGTCATGTTTGG
>BLSH010177114.1:1140-13533 GCA_018402905.1 Glandirana rugosa | reverse complement strand
AGTGCGGGGGGGGGACCGTCACCATGGAGGGGTGAGTGCGGGGGACGTTACTGTGGAGGGCTCCAGGGGGGGAGACCGTCACCGTGAAGGGGTGAGACCATTACCATTCAGGGGTGAGTGCGGGGGGGGGGGACCGTCACCATGGAAGGGTGAGTGCGGGGGGAGGACCTGGGGGGTTTGTTTGCTGCAAAACACCCACCCCCCTAAAAAAGTTTAGCACCAGCCGCCACTGATGTGGGGGTCTGTGAGGGGTCTTATAGGAATTTAGAAGTCCCATTATAATAAGTACCCCTTATCACTCAACCCCCCCAAAACTAAAATGTAAAGAAATAACCCCCCCACTGTTGCAAGTCTTCTAATTACATTACAATAAAAATGAATGTCCCCAGATGTGAATCCATCATCAATCAGGTCATCCAATCGTGTTATTGGCCACAGACGTGCAGAGCGCATGCATTTCTTATGTTACTCATTTTGTTTCATTCATTTTCTAATTCTGGTTGCTAAGGATGCAGCAGCTGGGAAGCCGACCCCGCGTCCTTCACAACCGACGAGTCATCAGCTGCCAGCGGGCTTCCCACTGACAGCTGAAATGTAAACAAAAGACTGTGGGCAATGGAAAAAAACAACATGCCAGCCTCATCCATGCCAGGTCCTTCGGGGGTGCTTTGGGGTAGAGGGGCTCATTTAATAAGAGATCCCCCAGATCCCCCCTTCCCATGTGAATGATTAGGGGTGCATCCCATTCCCTACTTATTCACCAAAAAAAGGGTTTATTAAAAAAAACCAAACACCGAAGTAAATCGATCACGAAGAACGCTGCCGCCACCGCTGCTGAGCTGAAGACAAAAAAAAAATAGGTCGGCTCCCGCCATCTGACAATTCATAAATAACTAAGGAGGGGGGCACCTGATGACGTCACCGGGTGGCCCCGCCCCCTTGTAACGTCATTGACCGGGGCATGCTGGGTGGCCTCGCCCCTTAGCTATTTAGGATCTGTCAGACGGTGGGAGTCTTCATGGGGTGCCGACCTCTTTTTTTTCGGGTTGGTGATGTTCTGCGCGATACATCGGGGGGGGCATTGTTTTTGTTTTTTTATAAAGGAATTGTCAAAAAATGTCACTGTGGTTTTATTTATTTTTGACAATTTGTTGGTGAACGAGTAGGGATATTATGTACCCCATTATTATTATGTACCCCATACTTATTCACATGGGGGGGCAGGCTCTGGGGGGAGGGCGATCATTAATCACATCATCCAGAGATGTAAATCGATCGTTACATTAGGACTGTGTTGTGCATGTCGGGGGTGGGTGCAAAATCACGCGCTTTCCTGACACGCCCAGAAATGTGCCGCCCTTTAGCAGACACATGGCACTGCCAATAATTCTTAATGATGGCCCCACACATCTGCTATTGAGCATTTACTACGCACGCCAAATTGTAGGGTGCTGCACAATCTTGCAAAAGGGTCAGAGACATCTTTTATGCCCAGGGCTGGTGCAAGGATTTTTGACACCCTAGCAAAACCTCATTTTGCTGCTCCCCTTGAGTCCGCCCCTCACTCCACCCCCATTGCCCTGGCCATGTAACCCATGTGACCTACCTGACCATTACACTACATACCTGACCCTAAAACTGACCTACCTGACACCTACACTGACCTACCTGGCAACCACACTGACCTACCTGACCCCTACGCTAAACTACCTGGCCACTACACTGACCTGCCTGACCACTACACTGACCTACCTGACCCCTACGCTAAACTACCTGGCCACTACACTGACCTACCTGACCCCTACACTGACCTACCTGACCCCTACACTGACCCCTACACTTACCTACCTGACCCCTACACTGACCTACCTGACAGCTACACTACACTGACATACCTGGCCACTACACTGACCTACCTGACACCTATTCTAAACTACCTGCCCCCTACACTGACCTGCCTGGCCACTACACTGACCTACCTGACACCTACACTGACCTACCTGACCCCTACACTTACCTACTTGACCCCTATACTGACCTACCTGACAGCTACACTACACTGACATACCTGGCCACTACACTGACCTACCTAACACCTATTCTAAACTACCTGCCCCCTACACTGACCTGCCTGGCCACTACACTGACCTACCTGTCACCTACACTGACCTACCTGACCCCTATACTAACCTATCTGACCCCTATGCTGACCTACCTGTCCACTACACTCACCTACCTGGCCACTACACTCACCTACCTGGACACTACACTCACCTACCTGACCACTACACTAACCTACAGTACCTGACCCCTACACTGACTTACCTGATTCCTACAATGTCAGTGTTCTTCACTCACCAGGGCTCTACATGCATCTGACGACCCTGCCAGTGTGAGGAACAGAGGCATCCCCTGCATACCGTCACCACCGCACCGAAAACCTACATAGCGCGGAGACCAGCGGGAGAGTAGGGAAACCAGCAGCCAGACGTCCCAGGTTTGCCTAGTGGTAGCACCGACCCTGTTTACGCCTTTCTCACATGTAGGACAGCCTATTGCAATGAATGGTTTGTCCTGCATGCAGACGTGCAGGACAAAAAAAAGATTGTTTCGTTTTGATTTTTTATTTAAATAAATTAGTTTTGTTAAATTTGTTTCATTCCTTTTCAGAATTAATTTTGTTAGTTTCGAATTCTAAAAATTCAACCAAATTTGAAAAAAATCAGACCGCATTCGAAAAAAAATGTGAAAAAAATGATCGAATCAGTATTTGAATTTGAAAACGCATTCAAATTATTTTGCCATTTAAATGCAGCTGTTGCATTAGGCTACTGATACTGAGCGTCTCACAATTCGAAAATTCGAATTTCGAACAAAACAGAAAAAATATATAACCATCTTCCGAAATTCGAATAGAAAAGATTAGAATAGAATAGAAAAACAATAGAATAGAATAAAATATAAATAATATAACCATCTTCTGAAATTTGAATTTCGAATAGAAAAGATTAGAGTAGAATCGAAAATAAGAGAATAGAATAGAAAAACAATAGAATAGAATAAAATATAAATAATATAACCGAATTTCCGAATAAGGAAAAATGTGTGAATTTTGATTTGGAATGAAATGTACCGCACATGCCCACCTACATGAGATGGTAATGTGAGTGGTGGGCACAGAGCCCTACGCAAAAATTACAATTTGATCCTCTTCAGGCGCTACACTAAGGCCAGGCCCCGCCCCCTGCGTCACGTTTTTTTTCGCAATCTTTTGCGCATTGTCATGCTGAATGCATAGAACTTCATCCATTTCAATGAGCTGCCCTACGCATGACAAACAAGAAGGTCCTGTGCTTTTTTTGGGCTTTGCGTGATTTTTATACCACGTGATTTGACGCGTTTGTTGTAAGATTTGACGCACGCAAAAACGTGCGTCTGCTTGCCACATTCGGGGGGGGGGGGCATTAACAATAAATGGCACAGCCAGCGTGACGCGGATTTTCAATTGATCTGTGAGCACGGTCAAAAATGCGCACTTTTTTGCGCATGTTCGCCGGACGCTTAGACGCAGATTGCGCCTGATCCAGAAATCGCCCTTTTATAAAATAAAGGAATCTTATCAGAGTGAACTGTAAATAAACGGCGATGTTTCCGCTACATAAGGCGCCCTGATAAATGGCGGGTGCCCGGCGTTTCACGCATAATCTAGCTTCCGATACAATGTCACTTCCTATCACACACGCCATTGTGCGCGCCGCCATTAATGACACTAAACTTTGCTCGGAGGGTTAATGAGGCGTGCGCAATAAGCAGCGGATAACGGAAATTGCACCAGAAGCGTCTCACGGGCGCCGACCACAAATCCTGCCAGTGACAAACAATGCCTCTCCCCGGGATAACGAGCACCATTAACATTTATTAACTGCGCTACTTTGTGCCTGGAACGCGGCGGAAATTGAAATCCAGATATCTAACCGCCGAATACAATTGTAATTATTGTTATAGACATAAAATTAATACAGATAATAAACGGCACGCAGGGACTGCGCTCCGAAACGCACGCAAAGGAGGCCCCCGAGGGGAGGACTTGGAGGACTCCGATAAAGGAAATTAATTATCGCCTATTTCTCTAATGGCGGAGCGCTTATACGCTAATGTCAGGTTCTGTAGATAATAGCGGGGTTCCCTGCCTACAACCACTGTTATTAGAACAAACCTTTGTCTCTGTATTCTTGCAATGTTTCATTGTGAACAAGGAGAGAGTTAAGCCGCATTCATACCTACGCGTTTCACGCGCCAAAACGCACGAAAATCTGCGTGTTTCCGAAAACGCGCTGCGACCGCAGGTCTCATTAATTGTTAATGGCTCCCCAATTGCCGTTAGTCGTGGCTACAACACGTTCGGGTGTGGGGGGTCTATTGATGAAAAAAAAAAAAAGTAGACATTTCTCCGGTGAATGTTCTATTCACTCCGTGTGAATTGGCCAAAAACAAATGTTTTCTTTTTCTGAATGAATGTTATTTTTTTGTCGGGTGTAACCTAAATGTAAGCGTGAAGCAGTGTAAGCAAAAGGTGGCACTCCGAAATCCTTATGAAAAGTTTATCGGCATAAAGTCCATGAAAGTACAGACACCCTGACGCGTTTCGGCAGGTAAGTGCCTTGTCCACAAGTCGCTCCGAGCTGCCGAAACGCGTCAGTGGTCTGAACCTTCATACGCTTTATGCCGATAAACTTTTCATAAGGATTTCGGGGGGTGCCCCCTTTGGCTTACAATACTGGATGGGTGTTGAGAGGACATCAAGGCTTTGGCACCCATCTGTGAGGATTTCCTAATTATCAGGTTAATTCTGTGTCTGTGGGCGCAGCACACCTTTCATTAAGCGTAAGATAGCGTTCCCTTAGCGAGATGTGATCTATAGAAGTAGAAGAATCATAGATGTAGTTTAATTCTGGGATTAAAAGTAAAGTATTCAACATCTGTCATGCACATCTGTTCTTTTATTAGCATTTGAAAAGGACAGAGCCATCTCCAAGGATCGAGCTGACACCTAGGTGGCAAAAGTCCCCACCAGGGTAAACATAAGATTGTCACCTTCCGCAGCTTCTGTCAGAGATCCAGATTGGCAGCGCAATCGCGCAGGCTTCTGCGCATGCGCACAAGGGATTCCCCTGGCACTAATCTGCATTGGCGCCCAGTGGCCTTTAAAAGGACAGCAACTGCACCTTGGCATTGCTGTCTGATCTGCAGCTTGGCTGTTATCCTGAACCTGATTGTTACCTTTTACCCGATTGACATTGGCCTGTTTGACTTCTCTGCCTTCTCCTCTCCTGACCCGGCTTGCCTTGACCTCGCTGATATCTTGCCTGCCTGATGTCTGTTGCCAAATCCAGCTTCCAATTTGACCAATCTCTGCCTGCCGTTTTTGCTGTATCTACCTATCTGTGTATGACCCGGCTTCAGTCTGCCTCTGCCTCCAGCTCCTGGGGTCGCTGACCTGCATTTGCCTCTTCGGTCTCCTGCTGCCTACAACCAGCACATCCGGACTCTGCATCCAGTCTGCTGCTGCATTACAGAGGCACTGCTACCCCTCGAGACCACGGTCACCACTCCGGTGGGCTCAGAGCCAGAGCTGTATGAGAAGTCTCATTCTACAAAAGACAAGCTCTACTACCAGGTGCGTGACTCCATGTTACAGCTTCAAACGGAAGTCCTAGGCTTCTTGGCTGCAACGACCCGCAGGGGGCATTTGCCAGGCTCCACGCTGCCTACAAACTTAAGAGATCTCTCATAAAAGCTGAAATATTAGTGGCAGAGAGATGAAAATTGTCCCTTTTGATCGTCGTTTCAGAACACAAAACATTCCGTGGGCGGGGATGGGATGGAAACACCCCCCAGGGTTGATTGGCTGGGGTCTAACGTCCCGCCCACATCCACATTTTAATAAATTGGGGAGCCTGAGATATGGACATTGTTCTCTCATGAAGTCAGTTCTAAACTGGGGAGCCCCCTGTGTTCCCTGTAAGCTTCTACAAAAGGAAAAACTTTGCTGAAGTTTATTTCTGTTTTTTATCCCTTTTTATTTTCATAGCGAATTGCCGATTTCATATGAAAAAATGAGATGGAAGGCGCATGGCCTGGCGCATTATCCTTGGTAAGGTTGTTTTTATTGAATGACAGAAGTAAAAAACGTGCTCACATGTTTACAACTTCTTTCATATCAATCCAGGGGAGACCCCCCATGTCCCGGGTGGCTGGCAGTGGTGTAAATGGCTAACGCGTTTCGAAGAAAGTCCTCTTCATCAGAGCCTTAAAGGTCAAAGTCAGGTCTGCATGTGGTGGACGACTTGCCAATTGTATGTATTGTTTCAATAAATTGGGGAGCCTGAGATATGGACATTGTTCTCTCATGAAGCCACTTCTAAACCGGGGAGCCCCCTATGTCCCCGCAAGCTTCTACGAAAGGATAAACTTCGGGAAAAGTTTATTTCTGTTTTTTATCCCTTTTTATTTTCATAGCGAATTGCCAATTGTGTGTATTGTCTGTTTATCTTTTGTAACTCCCTTTTCTTTGTTTATATTTTATGCACTGCCCACTTTCGGGTTATTAAAAATATAGTATTCAATATCTGTCATGCACATCTGTGCTTTCATTAGCATTTGAACAAGACAGAGCCAACTCCAAGGATCGAGCTGACACCTAGGTGGCCAAAAAAGAAGTCCCCATCAGGGAAAACATAAGATTGTCACCTTCTGCAGCTTCAAACGGAAGTCCTAGGCTTCTGGGCTGCAAGGACCCACAGGGGGCATTTGCCAGGCTCCACACCGTCTACAAACTTAAGAGATCTAAGGGATACATTTTATCATAAAAGCTGAAATATTAGCGGCAGAGAGATGAAAATATTTCCTTTTGCTGGTACAGATGATGGTTTACAAATAAATGTCACTCTGTATTTGTAGCATGGGTAGATTCCTAGAAAAACACACAAAACCATTAGATGTCGCCTGGTTGGGGCAGGCAGACCGTGATTGGTACTGTGGCGATCGGAGCAGTGCGCTGGTGTTGGAAATCCTACCCATGACCCAGCGATCAGCACCGTTCTGATCCAATTAGACTCTGGTCATTTCAGAACACAAAACATCCAGTGGGCGGGAACAGGAACACTCCAGGTTGATTGGCCAGGGGCTAACGTCCCGCCCACATCCATATTTCAATAAATTGGGGAGCCTGAGATATGGACATTGTTCTCTCATGAAGTCAGTTCTAAACTGGGGAGCCCCCTGTGTTCCCTGTAAGCTTCTACAAAAGGAAAAACCTTGGTGAAGTTTATTTCTGTTTTTTATCCCAATTTGAAAAAATGACACGGAAGGCGCATGGCCTGGCGCATTATCCTTGGTAAGGTTGTTTTTATTGAATGGCAGAAGTAAAAAACGAGCTCACATGTTTACAAATTCTTTCATATCAATCCAGAGGAGACCGCCCATGTCCCGGGTGGCTGGCAGTGGTGTAAATGGCTAACGCGTTTCGAGGAAAGTCCTCTTCATCAGAGCCTTAAAGGTCAAAGTCAGGTCTGCATGTGGTGCACGACTTGCCAATTGTATGTATTGTCTGTTTATCTTTTTGTAACTCCTTTTTCTTAAATTTTTATTAAACGTTAAAACTAATAAGTGGCTTCTGTGCACTAAGCTAGGCCTCGTATCTCTAGAGAGATTGTTGTATTTTAGTGCCTAAATACTCGGTCTTATCTACATGCCGGGCAGATTGCATGCAGATTGTGAGCTAACAGATCTGCCAGACGGAGATCTGTGTGTGTGTGGTGGCCCAGCAGACCAGTCTGCGGACAAACTGTCGAGTGGTGGCATCGTTATCGTTTATTGTGGGTCTGGTGTGTCGAGTGAGTGGACAGTGGGAAGAGTGATTTGCACCGGGGTTTTAGTTTGCAGGATAGCCAGAGACACCCTAGAAGTGTGAATTAATCGCTAGACTGCTCCCCAACCCTTACAGTGCACCAGATTGTATGTAAGATTCGTATCTGCCTGTGTGTGGTCAGCCAGATAGATTGGAGTCTCCCTCTAGTGGTGGCCAAAGGTAGTGCGGCCTGTGGAATTACAGCGTGCTCAGTATAAGTTCCCCCTTATTCCTTCATATACCCTCAGTCACAGGACCACATTGTGGTTAGCTAGTCGCCGTGGGCGTGCGTAATCCATGACATAGGGAGTAGCAAAATACCATGCTATGGCCACTAGATGGAGCTGAGGAGTATAGGAAACACAATGTCTTTTGTAACAAGGTAGCATATCTACAGGATGCAACAGGGAATTAGCAAAGAAATGTAACCAATGGTTACATTTCTTTGCTAATTCCATCTAGCCTTCTCTAGAAATGTTGCATTGTATCTCTGGTTACACAGGCATTTGTATGGCCACTAGATGGAGCTGAGGAGCATAGGAAATATGTCTTTGCAACAAGAGATACAATGTAACAATTCTAGAGGATGCTGGAGGGAATTAGCAAAGAAATGTATGTAACCAATGGTTACATTTCTTTGCCAATTCCCTCTGGTGTCTAACGATTAAATACATGTATTTGCTAATTCCCTCTAGCATTCTCTAAAAAATTGTTTTAAAGAAAAGAAAATAGCCTAAAGAACATTTGTTTTTGCTCAGTTTGCACACAACGAATGTAAATGCGTATTTACTGGATGGACAGTCAAGCTGATTAGGTGTTCCAAGATAGCAGAAATGAATGTCTGCAGTTAATAATGCGTTCATATGTGGTGCTCATAAATGAATGCTATTTTTATTATCGGCAGTAACAAAATATCACATTATGGCCACTAGATGGAGCTAAGGAGCATAGGAAATAGATATGTCTTTGTAATCAGAAACGCTGTAACGATTCTAGAAAATGCTAGAGGGAATGAGCAGAAAAGTGTAACCAAAAGGTTACATTTGTTTGCTAATTCCCTCTAGCATTCTCTAGAATTGTTACATTGTATCTCTAGTTAAAACACATGTGTATGACAACTATATGAAGCTGAAGAGCATAGAAAGTGCTAATATCTTTGTAACAAGAGATATGTTGTAACAATTCTACAGCATGCTAGAGAGCATTGTAACAAGAGGTACAGTGTAACAATTCTAGAGAATGCTAGAGGGAATAAACAGAGAAATCTAACCATTGGTTACATTTCTTTGCTAATTCCCTATGACATCTATCTATTGGTTACATTAATTTGCTAATTCCCTCTAGCATTCTCTATAATTATTACATTGTATCCTTTGTTAAAAAGACATAGGTGTGGCCACTAGATGGAGCTGAGGAACATAGGGAATACCCATTTCTTTGTAACAAGAGATATGTTGTAACCATTCTAGAGAATGCTAGAGGGAATAAACAGAGAAATCTAACCAATGGTTACATTTCTTTGCTAATTCCCTCTGGCATCTATCTATTGGTTACATTAATTTGCTAATTCCCTCTAGCATTCTCTATAATTATTACATTGCATCTCTTGTTAAAAAGACATACGTGTGGCCACTAGATGGAGCGGAGGAACATAGGGAATACACTTTTCTTTGTAATGAGAAATATGTTGTAACCATTCTAGAGAATGCTAGAGGGAATACACAGAGAAATCTAACCAATGGTTAGATTTCTTTGCTAATTCCCTCTGGCACCTAACTATTGGTTACATTAATTTGCTAATTCCCTCTAGCATTCTCTACAATTATTACATTGCATCCCTTGTTAAAAAGACATACGTGTGGCCACTAGATGGAGCGGAGGAATATAGGGAATACACATTTCTTTGTAACGAGAGATATGTTGTAACCATTCTAGAGAATGCTAGAGGGAATAAACAGAGAAATCTAACCAATGGTTAGATTTCTTTGCTAATTCCCTCTGGCACCTAACTATTGGTTACATTTCTTTGCTAATTCCCTCTAGCATTCTCTATAGTTAGTACATTGTTAAAAAGACATAGGTGTGACCACTAGATGGAGCTGAGGAACATAGGGAATACCCATTTCTTTGTAAAGAGAGATATGTTGTAACCATTCTAGAGCAGTGTTTCTTAACCCTGTCCTCAAGTACCCCCAGCAGTCCAGGTTTTGTGAATTTCTTTTAGATAAAATAGCTGTCCAAAATACCAAGTCATTGACTCTGATTTAAAGCACCTGTGCAAGATAAAGGAAAACCTGAAAACATGGCCTGTTGGGGGTACTTGAGGACAGGGTTAAGAACCACTGTTCTAGAGAACGCTAGAGGGAATGCACAGAGAAATGTAACTAATGGTTTCATATCATCTGACCCCTGTGTCATTTTTGCGAATATACAACCTATGTACATTCGACATATAAATATCGACTTTTCTGTTACTGTTTGTAGAATGATGACCGGTCTGATGGACCCGGTGTCACGTCTGTGGCTAAGTTTAAAACGGTCATCGACCAGACGATTTAGAAAGGTTCGGCCCCCCTCCCCCCACCGCACAATCCGTCGCCTTCCTTCCACGCCGCAGTGAGACAATATTTGCACCGCCTGAGCCGTGTCATTGTGCTGGGGCGGATAACAGGTGTAAACACTTTGCATTAAAAAGGACTAATTTAATCTGCATATGCAAATGGACGGCGCTTTGAAAAGGAGACGGCGGTGCGGAATTGGCAGCCCAATTTAGTAAGAAAAAAAAGAAAATAACGGCAAAACGCGAAGTTGGATTATTAAGAGAGGAATTGTCTTCGGCGGAGAATCGTCGGCCACAATGGAACGTGAACCGCCGAGAGAATGCCGCTTAATTTTTCGCGACGAGCGCTCAGGGCCGTTCCCCCGGAGCGCGAAGAATGGTTAATTATCGCTGAAGGCGCCGCGGCGGCGTCCTGCTTTTGAACAGCTGTAGGTTATATCCTCTTAAGACGAAAAAAACCCTCATTCACTCTCGTAGATGCGAAATTCGCGAGGAGATAAAACAACAGCACCTGCCGCACAAAAACAAGGCGGTCTAAATGCGTCCGCCGCGCACAATTACTGTGAAGTGTCTGGACACCATTGTTCCACCCCATTCTTTCCTGAATAGACATGGCAAATAACTTTCCCCTGCAGCTGCAGCTCCTCAATTGTACGGCGGGAAGGCTGGCGCCGCGCCAACGCTCCACAAACCTCGAGTGCCACCCAAAGACACCATATTGATTTGCAATCGAACATAATAGGGCCATCAGCTTAATTATTACGGCGGGGGCCTAGGTTCTGGATATTTCATATTTATATTTCCGAAACGATGAATGGCGGCGCTTAAATGCAGGCATTTCCATAATGGCGGCAAAAGGGCCCGGGTGATTGCCCCTCTCTTGGCATTCAAAGGCCTTAAGAGACAATCAGAGATTCTTTTCAGGTTCCAACATCCGAGTGTCATTTTCCCTCCATACACGGCTGACAATGGCGAGGAAATGCAAACATTATCTCATGGCAACAAACACAGAGAAAACACAAAAAAAGTTCTATGAAAGGGAGGAAGATTCGATTGTGCGTTTCCGAGAGGAAATCAAACGCTCGCTTCTTTCATTCTGACCCCTCCCCTTCAGCCCCGTTCAGAAGGTGATCTGTAATTACGCATCCGACGCAATCCTGCGCAGAGAATCATTCAAAATCTGCAGAATCACAAAAATTCATTTACCGCAAAGTCCACCACAACCCAACAATATGGAGCCGGGCGCGCGTTCGATGGCGGTGGCATTTCCATGTGGGATAGTTGGGGTTTTATTTGTTAGATGGCGGTGGCGTTTCCAGGTGGGATAGTTGGGGTTTTATTCATTAGATGGGGGTGGCATTTCCATGTGGGATAGTTGGGTTTTTATTCGTTAGATGGCGGTGGCATTTCCAGGTGGGATAGTTGGGGTTTTATTCATTAGATGGGGGTGGCATTTCCATGTGGGATGGTTGGGTTTTTATTCGTTAGATGGCGGTGGCATTTCCAGGTGGGATAGTTGGGGTTTTATTCATTAGATGGGGGTGGCATTTCCAGGTGGGATAGTTGGGGTTTTATTCATTAGATGGGGGTGGCATTTCCATGTGGGATGGTTGGGTTTTTATTCGTTAGATGGCGGTGGCGTTTCCATGTGGGATAGTTGGGGTTTTATCCGTTAGATGGCGGTGGCATTTCCATGTGGGATAGTTGGGGTTTTATTCGTTAGATGGGGGAGGCGTTTCCACGTGGGATAGTTGGGGATTTATTCGTTAGATGGGGGTGGCATTTCCATGTGGAATAGTTGGGGTTTTATTCGTTAGATGGGGGTGGCATTTCCATGTGGGATAGTTGAGGTTTTATTCGTTAGATGGCGTACCTTTACGGTGGGGGTAGATTGCTTATTTTGGGGTTGATAGGGTGTACCTTT
>BLSH010177109.1:476604-488440 GCA_018402905.1 Glandirana rugosa | reverse complement strand
TCAAGTCAGGAGGAGAGGGAGGGTGCGGGGAGGAGATCGGCTTCACAGTTCAAACACAGACTATGTAAATGACAAGGATATGCCATCATGGACCATGATAAGCATGGTCAGTACACACAGGGGAAGACAGGAAAAGGCAGGATCAACCAGGTATTGTAAAACATAGAAAGGGACAATTGACATGGCAATCTAATGTATTTAGGTAGATGATAAAATGGAGAATCAATCTCCAATATATATTTACTGCCTTTATAGAATCAATTTCATGTCTATTACTCCTTCAGCTGAAGGAAAGCACTTTAGAGTAGTTGGAAGCTTGTCTGTTTTAGGGCATTTTTTCTATTAAAGTGGTTGTTAAGCCACTTAATGCACTTTATACCATCCTGTCTGTTTAATAATCCTATGTGCCCCTGTGTCTGTGTTTTATAAAAATGAGCCATTCTTTACCAGTTTTCAGAGCGCCGATCGCTACTCACATGACCCGCCGGCTCTCTTCTCTCCCCATCTGACAACTGCAGTGGGCAGGGATTTCCCACTGACGTCAGTCGGGAGGGGAGTAAGGAGAGAGAGAGGTAGTGTGTCACGTGAGCAGCGACCAGAGCTCTGAAAACTGGTAAAGAACAGCTTATTTTTATAAAACACAGACACAGGGGCACATAGGATTATTAAATAGACAGGATGGTATAATGTTTAAATGAAGCTTCAGCAGCAAGATGGGAGGGGGCAGGCACTGACACAGGAGAAGAGGCAGAGAGGGAGGGGGGAGAGAGGACAGAGGAGGACAGGAGAGCTGCAGATGATGGAGGCACATAAACTGACCATGGTGTCAGGGCTTAGCAGCCATAGTAAACTGTGGTCAGGTTACAGGGAGGAGGGCATAGCCAGGCAGGATCAGCCAGGTTTTTTAGGTGATATGGGGGGGGGCAAATTACACAGCACAAGCACTGTACTGTATAACATGCTTTTAAAGGAACAGGAACAATATTATTTCCTTTAGGTTAACAAATGCTTTAATACATTCATAACTCCACCAGTTTTTGTCAGCTATATTACAATGAGACTTCATGGTATGTTATGAAACACTCCATGTTTATTTGTTTATATCAGTGCACATGATTTTTCATCTCACTCTCACAATCTCCATTTGTTATTCAAGTAACATAAAGGTTATTTGTTAAAAGCAAAAGGTTGATTTTTTATAACAATAATTGGTATAAACATATTTTCTTTGGAAAACAAACATTTTAACAATAATTCGGGAGACCAACTGGGGACCCAGAAAATTAATTTTGTCCTCATGATCCATTGGTTCTAACAAAACAAAGGTTTGAACTGCATCACTGAGCATGGGCATCAGGGGGCACCAGGAGCAAGGGTGAAGTCATGTTATGCTATACATGAAAAGAATCATTTTAGTAAAGGAATTCAGATGATGAAGAGCTTTACCTGGTCTGAGTTTATGCAGGGTCATTAAGCGGTGTAAGCACGGTGTAAGCACAATTTATTGAAAAGGATCCTCTGGGGAGGGCAGTCACACAATATTTTGGGGTCCGGGAAGGAGAAGTCTATTTTAGTGTAGAGCTAAGTTAACCTATAAATGTGGTCATACCACTTATAGCTTTCATGGGATGGAGACTTAGTCAGTGTGCTGGATTCCTTCCATAGCAGTCAGTACCCCAACTTGGATCTAGCTGCGGTACAGGGTTGCCTAGGGACCTAGCATGGAATTCACAGAAGGGGGAGGCCTCAGAAGGAGAAGAAGCGCAATGCTAACCTTTTATGAACACAATACTGGAGTTTGTAAGGAGTGGAATATGTGTGTGTCAGCACAAGGTCACAAAGGGGAGTGACAGGTCACAAGCTGGTGGAGCCCGCAGCCTGTTCCACAGCTCTGACTCATAAATGCTAAAAGAGCTAATGTTGGGCATAGAGGGGGATACTCTCCCATGGTGAGACAGAGAGAGAACTGTGTGTAAGGTGTTGAGTAAAGTGCTGCCTTAACACCACTTCAATCATTTGTTTGCAGTCACTCTGTCAGCCTTTAAGGGTGCAAACATGATGCTTAACCCAGAGACTGAACCACCTGTACTGCATACAAGAAGTACTGACGTTTTAGCCAACTATGGGACTCATTCCTGCATCGGGGACCGGGATGTGCTACATCTGGTCAATCAGCTAACTTCTCACCTAGGGCTCAATGTCTGAGCTGCAACATCTGCCTCTGTGTGAGACTTTCAGAGATGAGCGATCTTGCACTGGATAGATTTCCTTTTTCTGCTGCAACTGATACCTACACTAGTGTCTGCTGCATCAACTGTTTTGAAGCCTGCTGCTGGTGGCACTGAGCTGACAAAATCAAAGTTCCCATATATGGGAATAATGGAAGTCAATGGGGCTTGAACCTGCAAAATGTAAAGTCATTATTGAAAGCTTGTATGCAAGTTATTGGCCATAAAATGTGTATGGGGACCTGGGTACTGCCCTGGGGGACATGTATCAATAGAAAAAAAAAGGTTTTAAAACTATCATTTTTAAAGGAGCAGTGATTTTAATAATGCTTATAGTGAAACAATAAAAATGAAAAATTCCTTTAAATATCATGCTTGGGGGGTCCCTTTAGGCTGCCTGTAAAGTGGCGCATCTGTGCGATGTTTAGAAAAGGCCGCAGCAATGATGACATTTCAAAAGGAAAAATTGTCATCCAAACTTGCTCGTGGCTGTAATGTATTGCCAGCTCCTGGCAATATAGATGTAAAAAAAATGTAAAAAATGGTGTGCGGTCCCTCCCCACTCTATACCAGGCCCTTCGGGTCTGGAATGGATTTTAAGAGGAACCTCGTGCCAAAATTACAAAAAAAACTGACGTGCAGTCCCCCCCAAAATCCATACCACACTCTTCGGATCTAGTATGGATTCGGAGGGGACCCCCATGCCAAATTTTTTTTTAAAAATAGCGTGGGGTTCCCCCCAAAATCCATACCAGACCCTTATCCGAGCATGCAGCCTGGAGGTCAGGAAAAGGAGGGGCAAGCAAGTGACCCCCCAAACCATACCAGGCCACATGCCCTCAACATGGGGAGGGTGCTTTGGGGTGTTGATGAGGACAAGGGCCTCTTCCCGACAACCCTGGCCGGTGGTTGTTGGGGTCTGTGGGCGGCCCCCAGATCCCAGCCCCCCCATATGAATGATTATGATGTACATTGTTGACATCAAGAGAGAAAAAACGCTCCAGGTGAGTGTGATAAGAGGCTCCAATTACTTGGTGCACGTCAGGTCAGTGAGCCGTTCCACATGAAATCCAAAGAGATAGTAGACAGCACTCCAGTAGATAAGGAGATAATATCCAATTTATTTATAATAAATTGGATATTATCTCCTTATTTACTGGAGTGCTGTCTACTATCTCTTTGGATTTCATGGGGTACATTGTACCCCTACCCATTCACCAAAAAAAAGTAGTGTAATGTGACAAAAAACAGTAGGGAGTTTTTGACAAGTCCTTTATTAAACATCTTTTCTGCTTCTCCACTTCTCTCTCCAGTCCTCCTCCATCTTCTCCTTCCCCACTTCTTCCTCTGGTCTTCTCCTTCTTCCTCTGGCTTCCCCCGCTTCTTCATCCTCCGGTCTTCTTCTTCTTCCTCTGCCACTGCTCCCGCCGCTGAACCCGCTGAAGTTTAAAAAGAGAACCTCCTCTGATGATGCAATGGGACAGATAACGTCATTCAGGGACCCTGTCCCTTGTGACTTCGTTGCCCATGATTGATCTGTGATGTCACAAGGGGGCAGGGTCTCCAGGTGATGTCATCCGGTGGCCACGCCACATAGTTATATAAGGCATGTGTGCCATAGAACCAGACAGATTGGAAGGCCGCAGCAGCAGAGGAGGGTAATTTTTGGATCTTAAGCGGCGACGGCGGAGGAAGAAGACAGAGGAAGACAGAGGGAAGAAGAAGACGGAGGAAAAAGTGGGGAAAGAAGACAGCTCAGAACTATTTTACATTAAAAGACTTGTCAAAAGCTGCCTATTGTTTTTTTTCACAGTACCTGAATTTTTTTTGGTAAATGGGTAGGGGTACGATGTACTTCATACTCATTCACATGGGGGGCTGAGATCTGGGGGCCCCCATTTTAAAGGGGGCTTCCAGATTACAATAAGCCCCCTGCCTGCAGACCCAGACAACCACTGGCCAGGGTTGTTGGGAAGAGGCCCTTGTCCTCATCAACATTGGGACAAGGTGATTTGGGGTACCATGTTGAGGACATATGGCCTGGTACGGTTCGGGGGGCGCTCGCTTTCCCCCCCTTTTACTGACCTGCAGGCTGCATGCTCGGATAAGGGTCTGGTATGGATTTTGGGGGAACCCCACGCCATTTTTTAAATTAAATTTTGGCATGGGGTTCCCCTTAAAATCCTGACCAGACCCGCACGACACCATAATATTATTGAATATGTTCATACCAGTGTATGCATTTAAAGGGTTCATAGTATGGAAGCAATCAAAATAATGTGCATTGCTGAGTATAATGCAAGCTTTCAGCAGGTGATACCATCTGTGGGATTTGAACCCATGCCTTCAACCTTTGAAGGTAGCAGAGCAAACCCCTACGCTACAGAGCTGACCACAATCAAATATAGAAACTACAATTACTAATGTTTGATTCTTTGCATTCTATACAATGATGTTTTGCATTTGAGGCATTCATATTATGGCAACAACCATGCTCATGTGGCATTGGCTATTAGGCATTCACCTGTTGCCAGCATATGCTGCTGATTAAGATGTAAGCTTTGTGCTTTTTATTGTAAACAAAAAATTGCATGGGGTTCACCCCCCAGTTCCATACCAGGCTCTTTAGGTCTAGTATGGATTTGGAGGGGATCCCCCCACGCAAAAATAAAAAAAATTGCATGGGGCACCCCAAAATACATACCAGACCTTTATCTGAGCATGCAGCCTGGAGCTCAGGAAAGGGAGGGGACGAGCGAGCACCCCCCCTCCTGAACCATACCAAGCCACATGCCCTCAACATGGGGGGGGGGGTGGGTGCTTTGGGCCAAGGGGGCTCTGCACCCCCCACCCCAAAGCACCTTGCCCCCATGTTGATGGGGACAAGGGCCTCTTCCTGACAGCCCTGGGCTGTGGTTGTCGGGGTCTGCGGGTGGGGGACCTATCTGAATCTGGAAGCATGATTGCCCACCATGTGAATGGATATCGGGTAAATTTGCTTCACACAAATTGGTGACAAAGCGCATTCGTCATTCATCATAAGCATACAACATTAAAATATTTGGGCCAAAACACCTCAGTTCTAGATTTGTGAAACCCCTCAAAAATGTTAGCACTGGTGAAAGAGAAACTTTAACGCCACTACATACAAACCTCTAGCCACATAGCAGGATTGGGATTCGAGCTCAGACCCTCAGTGCTGCTAGCCAGAAGTTCTACTCTGTGAGCCACTGTGCTCCCATAGGTCTTTAGGTTGCATCTCTGTGATGTAAAACAGTCCTAAGTCCCAAGGGTGTAAGAAGTTAATCAATGCAGATGTACTGTGGAAGGCCAGTGAACAACCTGTTTCTGGCATATGTCATCTGTTTTGAAGGCTGGTTATGGCTGATTATTGCCAGCATGTAGAGAGATAAACAGCTGTCATTTTGTGGGTTTTGGCTTGGTAAGAGGCTGCAATTAGTGATGGTGGGGAAATGTTAAGGCTGATGAGAGTCCTTGCCCATGGGAAACATATGACACAATTTGCAATGGTGGTGGAACCCTCCTACACATAAATACTACATTTTGTCATAATTTATGTAAGGTCCTGAGCCACAAGCTATGTTTAACAACATAGGGAGAACAGACAACTTCTCTATATGAAGTGGCATGTTTGGGATTCAAACCCAGAAACTCAGTGCTGCTAGGCAGAACCTTGTGAGCCACTGTGCTGTCACATGAGGAGCCCTCCTACACATATATACTGCATTTATTAGGACATATAGGAGTAGAATTACATTTGTCAGGTGTTATTCTTCTTGATGTATTCTGTGATATTTGGTGGTTCTTGGTGTGTGAGTGCAGAATAGTGATGTTACCCTCTGATTTCTGGGAATGACATTTTTATTTCTGATGTTGGTACACATATCACATTTATGGGCTCATTTGGAAATAATAAAAACACTAAATTGGGACTCATTTTAAATTTACATCAACAATGACATTGTTTGTGGTTTGTAAAGATACCTGTGTGAGTTTGGGTAAACATTTTTGTGAGATGGACTGCAACAAGTGAAAGTGACAGAGAAAAATATATTTGACCAAAACATGAAAGCATGAAAACATTACACATTCTAGCATTCTTCAAAACAAAAAAGATGATGAAGAAGCAACATTGTTGCAAGGACAATTTCTTTGAGATAAAGATACATTTCATTTCAACATGAAAACCATTTATTTAGGGAAGTTACAATTGTACCATTATAATCAATGTCTGAAACTTGCATTGGGCTACATAACTCTCATTTTCACTCCCAAAAAAACGCTCTTTAACCCAGCGCTAATTTTGGTATTTACTATAGCGCCCTGTAAAAAAGCCATGGGAGTTAAAATGAGAGTAGTTTGCATGTCTGAGCATGCTTAGTTGTGCTGGCATCTAGTTGTAAAGAGACGGGGAATTTATCTCTTCTCAGACTTTTAAAGATATTTCAATGTAGAAATCACTTTTTCACACAGTTTAAAAGCAGATTATCTTTAAACAATATACCACATATTTCAGTACCATTTAGGGGAACACATTATGCGCTAAACATTATTTCCATGTGCAATTCTCCTGGTCCTGACTGGAGTAAGGGTTTGGGCGCTATCTGTTGCCTGGGCACTATAGTGAATTTGATTGTGGGAGTATTTTTGCCCTAGTGCTATTGTGAATTATATTTGGGCGCTAATTAGTGCGATTTAAGGCATTTTAGCGCTATGTGGCGTGATCGCAGTAAGTTTGTCGCTAATTAGTAATTGACTCCCCGCCCCCCTCCCTCCCCTGTGTTATGAGGTAAGCACTGCACTAATTTGTTTGTAACCTCCCAGATCCTGTTTATTATATTTGAAGCTTTACTAGACTTTTTATTAGCTGTGCTTTTACTTCCATTATTGCTGGCTACAGTATATGAATATGCTACTGTGTATTTCTCATATTGCAAGTTTGTTTTATTGCCTATGCTGCTATTTTCCATTATGTACACAGTATTTTTACACTATTTGGTTTTTGTCTAAATGTATATGTGATAGTATAAAGATTTACTATACATAAGTGGGGTAAAGTGTAGGCAGGTGCATATAAATTGTTCTACCTCACTAGGTAATGTACTATTTTCTTTGCAACATGTATGTTTGCAATTGCTTTGCACTTTATATGATAACTGTATTGGGTTATGGTGATCTTTGGCCAGGGAAGGGCTAAGTGCTATCAGTCTACTCCCTGGTGTTCATGAAATCACCCATTTGTGGTGGCTTATACATATCGGGGGAGGCAGGCCTTTTGCTCTCTATTCTGCGGTCAGTTCTTGCATGGAAGGGAAAAGGGGACCTTCCCTAATATACACATTTTCCACATTCAGTAAAATGTCACGCAATCTGATTGGTCAGTTTGAGTAGTCCCTTTGATCATCTTGGTGACATGTAATGCCTCTTGGCCTCAGACAGCTGCAATCATAAATTCTAATTAAAGTTGTCTGGTTATTTCCTAAATTTCCATTAATTTACTATTAATTAGACAAACAAGTTACCCATTGAAGAATGCCATTTACCATAAACATGTATGCCATAAATAATTACAACTCCTTTTTGATGTTCAGTTATCCTAGTTAAATACTTTTTGTACTGTTTATGGCTAAATTGCATTCTTGCACAAAGACATACATATTTAACTCCTTCCTCTTGATCTGTATGATTCCTTTCAAGTCCGACCAGACCACCTGTATTTTACAATCCTTTGCACATTTGCAAATCAACTCCTTTGAAATGTTTAATTAGATTGGTCCTCAAGGGCCAAAGTAAAAATTCTGCCTCTTGCATAAAAGTAACATAATTAAGAGTCATTATTCTCTCTTTTGATATGTAAAATATAGCTGGCCTGTGTCAGCCCCTAGCATATGTCCTGTACATTTATATGTATATACCCGTATGGTGTGTGTATATATCTATATATACATTATTATCTATATATACATTATATTACCAAACATATTGGCACACCTGTCTTTACACGCACATGAACTTTAATGGCATCCCAGTCTTAGTCCATAGGGTTCAATAATGAGTTGACCCACCCTTTGCAGCTATAACAGCTGCAACTCTTCTGAGAAGGCTGTCCACAAGGTTTAGGACTGTGTCTATGGGAACGTGTGATCATTCTTCCAGAATCGCATTTGTGAGGTCAGGCACTGATGTTGGATGAGAAGGCTGGCTCACAGTCTCTGCTCTAAATCATTCCAAATGTGTTCTATTGGGTTGTGTATGCCAGTGTTTCTCAACCCTGTCCTCAAGTTCCCCCAACAGGCCGTGTTTTGGGAATTTCTCTTTGATAAAATAGCTGTCCAAAATACGAAGCTATTGACTCTGATTTAAAGCACCTGTGCAAGATAAAGGAAAACCAGAAAACATGGCCTGTTGGGGGTACTTGAGGACAGGGTTGAGAACCACTGGTGTATGCCAGTCAAGTCCCTCCACCCCAAACTCGCTCATCAATGTCTTTATGGGCCTTGCTTTCCTCTAAAATACAGTGGCATTATCTGTTGTTTAATTAAGCATGATATCCTAAAAATATACATTAATTTACTATGCAGGAATGGGCTAAAATACCCTCTTTTTCTATTATGCAACATGTGTCTTTTGTACGAGAAAATACATCTGTGTTTATTATTATAAGATGACTCTGCTGGAACTTTCATTCCACCCAGGCAGTGAACCACTCCCATAAGGATAAACTCACCTCTATATTTGAAGTGATGTGCATATGCCTTCACGTGTTGGGTTGAGATAAATGATGGGTGCATGCTGTCTGTTGGAGTGTAAGAGAAGGGATGAGCGCTGGATGCACTGGGATTTTACCAAAAGGAGTGATTGCACTTTTCACTAATGGATAGTGCACAGATTTTTAAAGTTTACCTTGTTCTTTTATTTTATAACAGAAAATGTTTTAAACTAGTTTATGCTAGGTCTGATATGACATGTCGTATGATTTTAGGTGGAGATGGTTGTCATATACTGTTTAGAGCTAGGATCGCTGAAAACTAAAAAAATTCTAAGGTTTCACACAAACATTTTATTTTAAAACAGAGGCAAAAAAACTTACATATTTTGTCTCTCGTCCAGCTGATTTTTGTGGAGACCTCAGTATCTGAGCAGATAAACAAAGCAAAATATAACATTTTAGAACCAATTATGGGCATATGTAAAGATAAGCATAGGCAGCACACCAATGTCTTTAAAAAACATTAATCAGACTTCTTTCTTAACCCTTTCACTGCCGGGTCCATAGGTCATGCGTACCTACAGAAGTGCCTGCAGGTGGCCATGTCTGTACGGCGTACGGACCTCTTTTCTCCCTCTCCTATAAGCTCATAGTCACTTCATTGACCCGCTGATCAGAGTTATTAACCACAAATGTGAACCCCCATGCTACCGGTTCCCTGTCCCCTGCCTCTCCACTTTCCTATCCCCTTCACCCCCCTTCTTACCCCCAGCACTGATTACCCCCCCTCCACCCGATCTGACCCCCCGCGCACAAACTGGATCCCATTTGCGCAAATATCGCTGGGCCTTAAAATCAGTAGCACCTTCTTTTTCATCTACCAGTCCTATGCTTTCAGAAAATATATGGTTTGGGGGGTCTTTAACAAACCCTCAGGGCTGTAAGGGAACAATGAAAACCTTCAGATTTTAGAAATGTGGTTATTTAAATTTTTGCATACGTTCAGTTTTCACCATTTTGCAAAAAGGCGTAAATTAAAAATTACAAATAATTGTTATTTATTAACTCAATACAGGTTAAGCTTTTATATTTAGTAGGACTTTTTTTTTTAAATGCACTGTTTTTATTTCCAAATAATGATTTTAGTGTATTGTTAATGAAAATATTGTTTTGAAAATCATTTGCGCAAATATCATTGTGCCCTAAAAATCAGTAGCACCTGATTTGTATTCTATTGGTCATGTGCTGTCAGAAAATATATGGTCTGGGGGGTCTTTAACAAACTCTGAAAGCAGAAAGGGAAAAATAAAAAAGCAGTGGAAAAATTGCAGAAATGGCCTGGCCACCTGAGTGCAAAAATGGAGCACAGGACCTGGCAGTGAAAGGGTTAAAGAAGAACTGTCTTTGGTAAAAAAAATCCTGATGAGTGTATAATAATAGTTTGTGTGGAAGTTATAGAGTCTACAAGCTAGGCTACATATCAGTGAAAATTGATCAATCCTGATGTACCTACGACCTATATCATTTCTTGAGGCCCTAAAATGTCTGGACAATACTTTTTGTAAAGATGACAGTCCAAGGTATTTAGTAAGAGGCATAGTGAGTTTTTTGAAGTTACAATTTTTTGCCCACAATAGTTTGGAAAATTAAGAATTTTTCTTTTTTTATTTTTTTTCCACAAAATTGTCATATTAACATGTTATTTATCACAGATGGCATAGATAAACTTGCAATTACACCCCAAAATATATTCTGCTACTCCTCCTGAGTATGGTGATACCAAATGTGTTGGACTTTTCTACAGCCTGGCTTCATACAGCAACCCAACATGCAGGGAGCACCATCAGGCGTTCTAGGAGCATATATTACACATTTAGTTTCCTGACGACCTATCACATTTTTGAAGGCCCTGGAGCACCAAAACAATGGAATTACCCACAATACAACCCCATTTTGGAAATAAAACACACCAATTTATATTCTACTAGGCATAATGAGTCTTTTGAACATGTCATTTTTTTCCAGGGGTTTTTAGAAAATGTGGACAGAAAGTGAAAACTTATTTTTGATAACACAAAGTTGTCAGTTTATAAGATTTTTCTAGCACATAGCATGTACATAGTAAAAATGACACCCCAAAATACATTCTGCTACTCCTCCTGAGTATGGCAATACCACATGTGTGAGACTTTTACACAGCCTGGTCACATAGAGAGGCCAAACATGCAGGGAGCACCATCATGCATTCTAAATAGAGTTGAGCGAACCTCTGGAAGTTCGGGTTCTGCTGGTCCGTCTGAACTTCTGGACAAAGTCCGGGTCCGGGTCCGGACGGAACCCGAACGATCGCACGGACAACGAACCACATTGAAATCAATGGGGACCCGAACTTTTAGGCACAAAAATGGCTGTAACAAAGTCCTGGCAAGTCCTAGAGGTCTGCAAAAGGAAGGAAAATGGGGGTAAGGGTAGGGCAAGTGTCCTACAAAAAATGGGGACAGGGAAATAACTTTAAATATTTAAAAAAAAAATAAAAACATAAAAAAAGCAAAAATGGAGGTGAATGTGGATCATCTTCAAACTGTGTCTGAAAAGTATTAATTAACGGTAGAAGCCATATAACTGTTCTAAAATCAACATAACTAGGGCAAGTGCCCTACAAATAAATGGGGATAGGGAAAATAAATTAAAATCAAGTAAAAAAAATGGGAAGGGGGGTGGATGTGGAGTAGGAGCCTAGAGGTTGACTAGTCCGTGACCGTGGTAGTGTAGGTGGAAGTGGCGGTGGTAGAGGAGTAGGAGGAGGGAGCCAACATGGTATTTTTTTTTGTATTGAGGCCTATTCAAAAAAAGAAGTATATGAATGGCTGTGTGAGTC
>BLSH010177109.1:451146-472464 GCA_018402905.1 Glandirana rugosa | reverse complement strand
AAGCAGCGGTATGTGAAATCTCTAATTTCTGCTATCTGTCCTCAGAGCAACAGCACAGACAGCAGTAGTAAAGTAATCTATCTCAGGATGCAGGATCAGGTCTTAAAATGTCTCAAATCGCTCCCTCAAGCTTTCAGCTTCCTTTCCCTACACTAACCCAAGGAGCATGTAACTGCAGCACTGTGACTCCAGCTTATAAAGAGGCTGGGTCACATGATGCACTGGCCATTCACAGCCATGCCATTAGTAGGCATGGCTGTGATGGCTTCTAAGGGAAAACCAGTGAAATGCTTGTTGATTGGCTGCCCTGCAGCTTCTCAACACGTGGAGTAAAATAGCAGAACCCCGGACCGAACCCGAACGATTTTTGAAATGTCCGGGTCCGTGCCACGGACACCCGAAAGTTTGGTACGGACCCGAACGTTACAGTCCGGGTTCGCTCAACACTAATTCTAAAGGCATAAATTACTAATTTCTTTTCCTGAGTACCTATCACATTTTGAAGGCCCTGGAGCACCAGGACAATGGAATTAGATGTGGCAAATGATGCAGGACAGATGTGCGCCAGATGTGCGCAGATGATCATTGACAGATGTGGCAGATCACGGGCAGATGTGGCAGATGATCACAGACAGATGTTCGCAGATGATCAAGGACAGATGTGTGAGATGATCACGGACAGATGTGCCAGATGACCACAGACAGATGTGCACCAGATGTGCGCAGATAATCATGGACAGATGTGCACCAGATAAGGGACAGATATGTGCAAGATGTGCGCAGATGATCATGGACAGATGTGCGCAAGATGAACACAGACATATGTGCACCAGATGTGTGCAGATGATCACAGACAGATTTGTGCTAGATGTGCACAGATGAGCACAGACAGATGTGTACGGAAGATCACGGACAGATGTGCACCAGATGTGCACAGATGATCAGACAGATGTGCACAGATGATCGCAGACAGATGTGCGCAGATTATCACGGACAGATGTGCGCAGATGATCACAGACAGATGTGCGCAGATGATCACGGACAGATTTGGCAGATCACGGGCAGATGTGGCAGATGATCACAGACAGATGTGTGCAGATGATCAAGGACAGATGTGCGAGATGATCATGGACAGATGTGCCAGATGATCACAGGCAGATGTGCACCAGATGTGTGCAGATAAACATGGACAGATGTGCACCAGATGATCATGGACAGATATGCGCAAGATGTGCACAGATGATCATGGACAGATGTGGCAAGATGAACACAGACATATGTGCACCAGGTGTGTGCAGATGATCACAGACAGATTTGTGCTAGATGTGCGCAGATGAGCACAGAGAGATGTGTGCGGAAGATCACGGACAGATGTGCTCCAGATGTGCGCAGATGATCACGGACATATGTGCACAGATGATCGCAGACAGATGTGCACAGATGATCATGGACAGATGTGCACAGATGATCATGGACAGATGTGCGCAGATGATCACAGACAGATGTGCACAGATGATCGCAGACAGATGTGTGCCAGATCATCACAGAAAACCGTGACAGATGTGCCAGATGGTCACAGACAGATGTTTAGTGTGGCAGATGTTCAGTGGGACAGATTTTTACTGGGACAGATATGGGACAAGTGTTTACTGGGACAGATGTGGGACAGGTGTTTATTGGGACAGATGTGGGGCAGGTGTTGGTGTTTTCACTGTTTGGGGACACTGTCACGTACCGGGTGTGAGGCTGAGATGTTAGAGGGCTTCCCTTGCGGCTAAGCGCACAGCTACCCTGGAGATGAGACAGGGGAGCAGTGTCCAAAGAAGCACGGGTTGCCAGAAGGATATTTCAGAAGACTTGGAGGCAGGAAGCCGCAGGAACCACTGGTAGGTACTGGCGTGCTTGCAACTCCGTGAGGAGTAAGCTGGAAACAGGATCAGAAGCCAGGCCAAGGTCATACACGGTGAGACAGTCCATACACGAGAAGGTGTAGCCGGTGCAGTACACAGGAGCAAGGTTGAGCAAGGTCGCAAGGCAAGCCGGGTCAGTAAAGGATCAAGCCAGGAGGGTAGTCGGTGAAGCAAGCCAGGGGTCAGAACAGGAGAGCAGGTTCAAGGTCAGGACAAGTCGGGTCAGATAACAGGAGATCAATCAGGATATCAGGAACACTGGAATCACAGGGGAGCTGAGAGATAATCCAGCAAAGTATTCCCATCAGTGGCAGGTTTAAATAGCCCAGAGGGCGCCGAAGTGTTCGTTACTGCACATCTGCGTGCGCCCAGCATGTCCCCGCGCATCAGTGTGCGTCAACGTTCGTTCGTGCACGTCGGCATGCGCCTGCAGCGGCCATGTTGGAAATGGGTATTAGGTGCCCTCCTTTGTCAATTTCCCTGACAGACATTGTTTGGGGACACTAGCTGGGTGATCAGTGGGTAAAAAGCTGTAAAAAACAGCTCATATACACTGATCCCCAGCTCGCAGATCCACTCTCCTTCTCACTGTCTCTGTGGAAGGAGAAACAGAGCTGATTGCCTTGACACAGCAGTCATATGATCAGGAGGGCCAATCACAAAGCCCTCCTGCAGTGCATGTTGCCTTGTCTCTGGGGGACACGGGCACATCAGGATTGTGCCACTGTGTGGGTACGCGGCCGCGTGATCCCGCTTTTTGTGATGTCTCCCAAGGCTGTTTACATCACATGATGGCTGTGATTTGACACAGCCATCGTGTGATCAGGAGGGCAAATCATAGCCCTCCTGCTGATCTGAGATGCAGCGTGTCCCAGGGACACGAGCGCATGGGGATCACGCGGCTGCGCAGGCACGCGGCCGCATGATCCCATTCCTTCTTAAGAACTTTCAGGAACGTCCACTCAGAAGGAGGAAGCACCCACCCAGCAGCCGTATATGTGTAGTGGCCGGGTGGGAAGTGGTTAATAACAATATGAATATGAACAATATTCATTTTCAAGAAATGTAACTTATATTCATACTTATAGTTAGAGTTGAGTGAACCCGAACTGTAAAGTTTGGGTTCGTACCGAACCTTGGGGTGTCCGTGACCTGGACCCGAACCCGGACATTTGAAAAAAAGTTTGGGTTCGAGTTCTGGGTTTGGATATTTGATCAGGCATGTTGAATAGCTGCAGGGCAGCCAATCAACAAGCGTTTCAATGGTTTTCCCTAGAAGCCGTCACAGCCATGCCTACTAATGGCATGGCTGTGATTGGCCAGTGCATCATGTGACCCAGACTCTATATGAGGCTGGAGTCACAGTGCTGCATGTCACATGCTCTCTGGGTAGTGTAGGGAGAGGATGCTGCCGGTGCTGTGAGGGACAGATTTCAGATAGATAGATAGGTAGAGATTACTACTACTACTGCTTTTAGGGACAGATTGCAGATAGATAGATAGGTAGAGATTACTACTACTACTGCTTTTAGGGACAGATTGCAGATCTCATCCTGCATTACAGAAAGGTCTGACTGAAATAGGTAGAGTCTACTGCTTAGAGGGACAGATTATTGTTCTAAAATCATCTCCTAGTTCTATAGGGTCAGGTTCCTGCTGTTGCTGTATGGGACAGATTATTGTTCTAAAATCATTTTGCAGCCCTCTAGCACTTTCCAGGACTCTTTTACAGTCATTTTTGTGCCGAAAAGTTCGGGTCTCCATTGAATTCAATGGGGTTTGTGGTTCGGTGTAAATTTGGGGTCAAGTTCGGTACCGAACCTAGACTTTTTTCCGAAGTTCGGCTGAACCCACCGAACATCCACGGGTTCGCTCAACTCTACTTATAGTAAACATCTTGACCTAGTTAATAGTAAAGGGATCAGTTTCTTCAGAGTGAGACATCTGAACTAGGCTGTTGCATCAGATAGCTTTAAAGTGATATTAAAGTCTTGTTTTTGCTGTTAAAAATAACAAACATGTTATAATTACCTGCTCTGTGAAGTGGTTTTGCACAGGGCAGCCCAGATTCTCCTCTTCTCTTGCTATGGGGGCACCCAAGCCGAGCCGCAGCTCCATTTAGACATGGAGCCGTGGCCCGGCCCCACCCCCCCTCACCTCATTGGCTCACTGAATTTGATTGACAGCAGTGGGATCCAATGGCGCTTTGCTCCTCTCTCAGCCAATGGGGAGGGAGAGTCTCGGGCAGCCGAGTGTCTCATGCAACATCTTTGGATTGAGATGGGCTAGGGTAAGTATCAGGGGGGCTGAGGGGGGCTTCTTTTACAACCACTTTTAGTGATTGAACATGATGAGAAGCCACCCCCTTTGAAGGATAAAAGGATAGAGAGGAGGAGGAAAAGGTTTGCGTCTTAAGCAGAAGACAATGTAAGATATACGTATGCTTGCAATAAGTTGATATTTGAATTAAATTTTAATTAAATGATAATTTGCGAGCTACATGCTTAAGGAAGGCATGATTTAATGGTTAAATATAGTGCAAGTCACTGCACTAAATACGTTTAATAAACCCTGCTGCTGCTTTAAAATGATAAATGACTAAAACATAACTGAAAACAAATCAAACTGTCATTGTATGGCCACCCCTTGTGACCAAGTCGGAAGCGATGAAACGCGTCAGTGGTGTGGCCATATGACGACTCAGAGCCAGGCTGGATGTGAACCCACCTTGTCAGAGTGAGACAGCGCCAAACTCAGCATGTCAGCATGCGATGGTGCCCAACGCAGAGGATTCTGAATGACCGTGGGCAAAACACACAGCCACTTGATTGTGCACAATCGATTTTAAGTTTTTATTGATGTAAGCGCAACTTGGTTTTCAAATAAATAATCAGTTTTAATGATAATGCACTATGAGAAGCCCCTGTTTTTTATCTCCTTTAGTATCTGCGACTTGGAGCGTAGAGTTGGGAGCGGAGACATTATGGTTCTTTGCAGTGATTTACATCCGACAAGCTGATTATAATCAGATTTCTGGTGAGCCTCAGTTTTTTTGGATGTTCCCTGCGCTTTATCACTGGTGGATTTCGTTGGTGTTGGATTTACTTTCACCCAACTAAAGTTTTTATGTCATGATGGACGATGGACTTTCATTTTAAGCAAAATTTTGTTTGCACTTGCACCTTAAAAATTTGTTTGCACTTTAAAATTTGATCAATTAATGCGCTGCTGTGAATGGTTTGATTTGTTTTCACTTATGTTTTAATGATTTAATGGTTGCTCTGGCAATATTTGTGTAATTTGATTTATTATATATTGTACTGTCTTTCTATTTGAAATCGCAATAAAAAAAAATAAAAAAAATATTAAAGAGAATCCACCCATATTAAAACTAACACCTTTATTTTGACATCTTCATATGTAGCAGAGGTTGCTATAGGGCTAGCATCGACCCATATTTCCAGTGTACACCATTTCTGCCTTTCAAGCAAATTAATTGACACTAGTGATGAGTCAAATGCCCAGGGATCTTGACCTGGGGTAAGTTGATAAATGTAAAGTGGTTAAAAAGGCAGAGGGTTATTTATCTTAATGCATTCTATGAAGCTCGGCTCTGGTGCCCCCATAGCAAGCTTCTTGCTGTGGGGGCACTGAACAGGAGGGAGGGGCCAGAAGCTCTATCCACGGGCCCACAAGGAGGAGGATCCGGGCTGACCTGTGCAAATCCACTACACAGGGCAGGTAAGTATGACATGTTTTTTATTTTAATAGAAAAAAATGATGAAACTTTACAATCATTTTAAGGAAAGTTCAGCTGCTAAACCTGGACCTCAGTCAAATTAATGGAAGCTGAATGTTAAAAAACAGCATTGGACATTTTCTTGGCCGATAGGCAAGGGATTGTCAAACAGATGTCATGGGAGGCTGGGCACTGCCCTGGGGAACAAACACAAACTTTTATAAAAATATTATTTGCAGGATGTGATCGTATCAGTGCTTAAAGGGCAACATTAAAAATGCAAAATAACATAAGCATCTATATGATGTATACTGCTTTTCTTCCTGTCCTATATGATGTATACAACCTACTACAACAAAAATTACATTTTCAAAGAAAAAACGCTGTTTAAATTGCTGATCAGAGTCTGGTATGGATGTCAAGTGAGACCCCTTACAAAAATGTGCCCCCCATCTTCAACCATTCTAGAGCAAAAGCCCTAAAGATAGGGAGGGTATGTTTTCAAATACAAAGCATTTTGTCCCCATGTTGATGAGTACAAGGGTATCTTGCCCACAACCCTGGCCCACTGGAATGTAATCGGGGGCCTTGTGTCCATATTTGGGCAATGATGTCAGTTTCTATCCATGCACCTTTGCTCCATGGCTGGGGATTACTGGACAGCAAATGAATCGGGTTTCAATAACGTCCAAAGCTGTCATTTATAGCAGAAGAAGAAAAAACACTAATATATATGACATCCAGCTCCCTCTCAACAGGCTAAAAGTTCAGCATTCAGACAAACACCCAAACAATGTTCATTTTGAACTGCAGTTGGAATAGAACTATCAGCTTCTCCCTAATTGACACCATGACATTCATAAGAATGCAACATGCTCTTTGAGTCTTAAATACGTTCAACTTGTGTTTTATAGGGAAGTACTTGCGTAGACAGTAAAAATACAGAAATTCAAGGTTTATTTTTTCCAAGATGGTAAAATAAACCTTAACACCTTAAGCAATTACCATGATGACTATATATACCTGAACTCCTCTACACTTTTTCTTCACTCTTCACTTTTTCCTGTTGAAGGATGCTGTCACTTTTCATCTATGCAATATATGTGAAAGCTCTGACAGTACACTGACTAGAAGTAGTAAGTAGCACTTAGTAGTACTTACAACTTGCAAGTAATAACTTAACAATTGTAAATAGGACACTATTTTAGCATTTAATAAACTTTCAAATTAAAAAAAGAAATAAACAGATAAGGTATTTGAATTTTAAAAAAACTATTGAAATGAAAAAAAAATTGAGGATTTTATTTTATCCCATTTATTATAAGATATAAAACCAAATTAAAATGGAAATATTTATTTCTAACTAATTTTGATAATTCATAAATTATTTTCTACTAAAAGCAAATAATATAATTTGTTTGACTTGTTTTAAAAGAGAAGTGCAGGATATGAAAAAACAAACATTCATACTCACCAAGGTGGATGCAGCATTAATGCGATGCTGCAATTGTCCCCTGCCACCTCCACACTGAGAACTAAGAGATCAAAGCCTGCTGGTCTCACAGTTCTCAACAGCCAGCACCAGGCAGAGGGAAATCACAAGATGACGCCGGAAGCGAAGCCTCACGGGCCTTATCTTCCTACACTGATCTCCCAAATGAGGATCAAGCAGACTGGAACATCACACCACAACCTGCACCTGGCCAGGGATCTCCTCCTGTCAGCCCAATCCTGAATAACCCTGCCAAAGTGAGGATGACGATGGATCCTTCTCACCAGGCCCAGGCACCGTGAGTACAACCGAGCACCCAGATCACATAGGCCTCAACCTACAATCATTTTTTGCGGCCTTCCCCACCTCCAGACAGCCAGTCCTTGATAAAACCATGAAAGACATGCTTCTTTCTTTACAATCATCCCTCATGGCAAACTTCTACTCCCTTATACACAAATTCATATCTGAAATGCAAGGTATGGGAGAGAGAGTGTAGTACATTGAGAATAGAATGGATGAATGCAGGGCTACAGTGAATGATTTAATTGATGCATATGAAGACCAAAATGATGACAATGATTGGATAAAAAGAAGCCTAATGTACAAACCCTCTTGATTGGGACTTTAATGGGCATAGATTCCACAAAAAAAAATGATTTATATGATTTTATCTAACACAAGTTAAAAAGGGGGGTATACATACCCAATGGACCTAAATACAATAGCACATTGATAATAGCATAATATTAGTACATATATCGAAGAAACCACTTGACACAGCACTCTCCTATAAAATTGGAACGGAGTGCTAACCAACGCGTTTTGAGGTTATGCGTTGGTCCTCTTCATCAGTGGAAGTGGTAATAGTATAATTGATATTGTGGTTACCAACCATTTCATGAGTATCAGTAGTGGAAAAGATTTTTTCAAATGATTAAAAAACAGGAGACAACTGTCGCTGTGGCCTATTCCGGACCATCCAACTAGAGTGGAAAGCATCTACAGTCCAATGACTACACCATGGGTGGGAGGGAGGGCCCAGGGACGACCCAGTCTCAGTCATCGAATCCTGGCACAACTCAGGTAGTGTGAATCAATAAATGCGATGGGAGGTGGTTGAGATATGGTCGGGTGATCCAATTGATCAGTAAGCTTGATCTGATATACAAAGTGAAGTGCGTATATAGCTGAATTAGCTTCTAATGATATAGAAGAATGCCATATGGTGACCAGAATGCAGAGATGGCAGATTCACACCGCTCGGAACTCAAATGGAATTTGGCACAAAGTGTACATATGCAGCAAACCCGACCATCATCTCCGGCCACCGATCAGCAGACAAGGCGGCCGGAGATGATGGTCGGGTATGCTGCATATGTACAGCTTGTGCCAAATTCCTTTTGAGTTCCGAGCGGTGTGAATCTGCCGTCTCTGCATTCTGGTAACCATATGGCATTCTTCTATATCATTAGAAGCTGATTCAGATATATAAGTACTTCACTTTGTATATCAGATCAAGCTTACTGATCAATTGGATGACCTGACCACATCTCCTCAACCACCTCTCATCTCATTTATTGATTCACACTACCTGGCTTGTGCCGGGACTCGACTACTGGGACTGGGTCGTCCCTGTGCCCTCCCTCCCTCCCATGGTGGAGTCATTAGACTGTGGATGGTTTTAAGACCCTAATCCATAGCTGACACATTCAGCTGCTATTACAGCAGCCTGTACAACATCATGCCGATGAAAACACATAACAGCCATCTCATGAAGAGATCCAGTCCCGTCTTGAACATATTAACCTTCCTTCATTATCGAATGGCAAAAACTAGTTTCTGAACAAACCATTCTCTGCAGATGAAATTAAACCTGTAAGAGAAAATTTGCCGAACTCCAAATCGCCAGGCTCTAATGGTCTTACCAGGGAATACTTTAAAACATTTAAAACAATATTAACCCCACGCCTGTGTGACATGTTTAACCAAGCTGCCTCCTCCTCATCTTTTACAACTAAAATGCTATCTGCACTTGTGGTGACACTGCCAAAACCGGGGAAGGTGCCAACAGCTTCCTAAAATTTCTGCCCCCTGTATCCTTATTGAATCTAGACCTTACGATTTACACCAAGATGTTAGCTAATAGGCTGGCAGACATTCTTCCCTCTTTGGTCCATAAAGACCAAGCAGGCTTCACCAAAGGTGGCCAGACTTTAGATGCTACAAGGAGGTTAATTAATATCCTCCACAATGCAAATGTTACTGGAACGCCTTCTCTGCTTCTATCTCTGGACGGAGAGAAGGCGTTCAATAGAGTTAACTGGAACTACCGTCCTCTGGTTCTGAGGAAATTTTTAATGCCATGCTCGCATTGTACTCTTTACCCTATTCCAAATGACTAACGGCACAAGACAAGGATGCCCACTACCCCCCTTAATTTTCAATCTAGCAATGGAACCTTTAGCTGAACATATTCGATCTAACAATAAAATAACTGGTATCAACATTGAACCCCACGAACAACAAAATCAGCCTATTTGCTGATGACATCATTTTAATGCTGACTAATCCCACATCATCACTTGCAGAAGTTCAAAAAATTCTCTTGTGGTTTAGCAAAGTCTCATACTACAAGGCAAATGAAACCAAATCAGACATCCTAGACTTAGGAATCAATGCCATAACACGAAGCCTCCTCCAACAGTAATTTCCATACACATGGGCAGACACAAGTATATCATATCTTGGTAAACAACTAACAAGATCCACCAAAACACTTTTTCAGCATAATTACCTTCCTCTCCACACCAAACTAAAACAAGGGCTCCACAACATTTCAAAACATCCAAATTTGAATTCTCATGGATGGGTAGATTAGCGGAATTCAAAATGATACATCTCCCCCAAATTATCTACCTTTTCAGAGCACTCCCAATTCCGATACCAACCAGCTACTTTAAATCTCTACCGTCCCTCTTACCCAGATTTGTTTGGAATGGTAAAAAATCCAGATGTACACACTCCAAATTAATAAAACATAGAATCAGTGGGGGCGTAGGATACGTTGACTTTTACAACTATTACTCGGCATCAATCTTGACGCAGCTTAAACAATGGATCTCACCCTACCCAACCACGTTTTGGGGATCAATAGAATCATTATATAGCCCTCATTACCTTATATCATCATGGCTATTCAGTGCCCAACTAGGAGCACAAATTACGACTTACACCTCTCCGACCATGATAGTAACACTCTGGTCTTGGAAATCACTGCTCCAACAAGCTCACACATACCCAAAGAACATCATCTTGAGAAATCCATTGTCAGCACTAGACCCTTTCACAGCCCAAATAAACTTCACCTCATGGATCAAAAAGGGGATAACCTACATTCACAGCCTATATACTGGAAACTCTCTTAAAACCTTTTCATCCCTTCAAAAAGAATTTAATCTCCCACCAAGCGACCTATACCAATACATGCAAATACAACACTGCCTTTCAAAAATCCCCTACTGTCACCAGCACATTCAACTTCCTGCATGGTCCTTCCTAACCTCCCCTATGACACAACAAAAAGGGATCACCATGTTCTATAATATTCTCCAACAGAGACATGCATTCACCAAATCTCCCCCTTACACACAATGGAAAGCTGATTTAGGACAGCCCTTTACAATATCTCAAAGGACTAAAGCTGGTACCTGACCCCGGACAAAATTTCACGATACAACCCCCAACTATCCAACAGATATTGGAGAAACTGCAATCAAAAAGGAGATATCCTACATATTCTTTGGGGATGCCCTATACTCACACCATACTGGAATTCTATATTTAACATTATCTCTGAAATTACCCAACAAGTCCCTTTGCACCCAGGACTGGCATTACTATCCTTAGACGCAGATGTTCTTCCTTTCAAAACACAACATACAATTACCCATATGCTGTTAGCAGCGAGATTATCAATCACAAGAAAGTGGAAAAACCCCCTGCCTCCTACCATAACAGAAGTGCTAGACTTAACTCAACTACATTGCTCTTATGAACAGATGATTGACTCCTGTTCTGGGCGGTTACAGCACTCACTCCTTCAATGGTCACCTCGGAACTCCTGGTACTCACAAAATTTGTAACTATATTATAACTATCTGTTAGAGAAATCCTGCATTCCTGGACCTTTTTTAGCGCTATGTGCATCCGCACGCACCGGAAACTGCCCCAAACAGCTCTATTTCTGCTGTGCAGCAAGTGCTCTCTGATCTACAGCATGTAGTGTGTGTTCCTGAGCAACCTGTACTCTGATTCTCTGTTCCTGTGACCCAGCTTGCCTGACTTTGCTGATTTCTGCCTGCACAGACCCCTGGACTGTCTATGACCACTCTCTTGCCTAGCCCTCCTGTACTTTGCCTGCCTGCCTGTTGATGACCCTGCCTGAACCCAACCATCCATCTGTCTGCTCCTCTTGTACCGCACTGCCAGCCTGTTCTACGACCCGGCCTGTACGACCACTCTTCAAGTGCACGAGTGCACCAACAGACTTCTACCCACACCAGTGACCCAGTCCGACCCTCGTGCCATCCTGCACTACCGAGCCATCTGTCTACTCTACCAGGGATCCCCGAGTCAGGGTAGTAAGGGAGGTTACCCACTGCATAAGTCAGACTCATCCACCAGGTACGTGACAGTATCAGACAGCCATGCCTGAGTCTACGCAGGGGGCCTCCCTTACGAAGGAACTGTGTGAACAGGTGACCAGCCTTGCCCAAGCAGTGAGGGACCTGCACTCTGGCTACCTCCGGCTGGAGGATCAAGTCCGGGAGCTCCCCCAGCACACCTTCATCACAGCACCCATGGAGCCAGAAGTACCTTTGCCTGAACGGTTTGCAGGGGACCGTAAGAAATTTTGGGCATTTTGCAACCCAGTATCTTCTCTCAAAAACAGTACCAAAGTGGGGTTGGTCATCTCATTCCTCCTAGGTAAGCCACAGGCCTGGGCTCACTGCCTCCTGGAGCGCTCAGCTCTCGAGACCACAAGCCTTGCCCTGTTCTTCCAGGCTATGGCCAGACTTTATGAGGACCCGCATCTAGCCACCTCTGCAGAGGCCGCGCTCCATGCCCTTCAGCAAGGCCACTGCCCCGCTGAGGACTATGTGGTGGAGTCTCGGCACTGGAGTGCTGACACCGCATGGAATGAAGCGGCTCTTTGATCTCAGTTCCGGCTGGGGCTGTCCGAGTCCCTGAAGGATGAAGTGGCTCGTGTGGGCGTACCTCCAACCCTGGACGCTTTGATAAATTTGGCCATCCAAATCGACCGCTGCCTGCGGGAACGTTGTGCCGAAAGGTCTGGCACCCCCACATACTCCTTCTACCCCGAGCTTCCTCCTGCACCATGGCCGGATAGGCCACAACGCTCAACTCTCTCCCCCGAAGAAAGGCGGGGACGATTGTACAATGGTTTGTGCTTGTATTGTGGAGGATCTGGACATTCAGTGCAGACCTGCCCCATTGAGTCCAGTAAGGTCCCGCCATACAGCCAAGGAGAAATACTATCCATACCCGATCCCAAGACACATGCGGTCCTTGCCATAGTCTTGCAACTGCCCAGTGGAGAGGTTTCCATCTCCCTATTATAGACTCTGGAACCTGTGGCTGCTTCATGGACCTTGACTTTGCAGCCTTACATCAGGTACCCCTCAGGCCTAAGGCGCGTCCGATGACCCTTCACCTGGCCAACGGGTCACCCATCAAATCTGGGTTGATAACCCATGAGACCATCCCCCTGTTGACCCGCGCATGCAATGGTCATTCCGAATTTCTGCTCTTTGATGCCATCGTGTCTCCACTGTCCCCAGTCATCTTTGGACTCCCCTGGCTTCGGGCACACTGCCCCACATCAACTGGGTCACTGGCAGCATTCAATTTCTCTCAACCTATTGCCAGCACCATTGTTTCCCACCTCTGGCTAGATACCTCCTAGCAGCCTCCTGCCCGGACTCGGAAGTCCGCCTTGCTGTCCCTGCTGAGTACCATGACTTTCTTGATGTGTTCAGCAAGAAAGGGGCAGATGCCCTGCTGCCACACCGTCCCTACGACTGCCCAATAGAGTAGCTTCCTGGCACAGAGGTACCATTTGGCAGAATCTACCTCCTCTCAGAAAAAGAATTAGCAGCGCTTAAGTCCTACCTGGATGAGAATCTGGAGAAAGGATTCATTCGGCCCTCCACATCCCCTGCCGGGGCTGGGATCTTTTTTGTTGAAAAAACAAGTCCTTGAGGCCCTGTATTGACTACATGGATCTCAACAAAATCACAGTAAAGAACCGGTACCCCCTTCCATTAGTTCCGGAGTTGTTTCAACGGCTTGGATCCGCCACCATATTCTCTAAACTGGATTTACGTGGAGCATATAATCTCATTAGGATCAGGGAAGGGGATGAATGGAAAACGGCCTTCCGAACACGGTTCGGCCACTGTGAGTATTTGGTCATGCCGTATGGACTCTGTAATGCACCAGCCACCTTTCAGCACCTTGTTAACGATATCTTCTGGGACTTCCTTGATCTGTTTGTGGTGGTGTATTTAGATGATATTCTCATCTTCTCCCCTTCCCTGGAGGAGCACCGAACCCACATCAAAAGCGTGCTAAGCCGCCTTCGCCAGCATGGCCTCTACGCTAAAGCGGAGAAGTGTGTGTTCGAGTGCTCCAGCATCTCCTTTCTGGAGTTTATCCTCTCAGTTTCGGGCATCACAATGGACCCCCAGAAGGTCGCTGCAATAGTAAATTGGCCGGCACCCACTGACAAGAAAGCGGTGCAACGTTTTGGCGGTTTTGCTAATTTTTACCGGAAGTTCGTCAAGGGGTTCTCAGCTGTGATCGCCCCATCATCCAACTGACAAAACAAACTTCCCACTTTCACTGGACTCCTGAAGCCCATGTAGCCTTTCAACAGCTGAAAGAGCTCTTCACCTCCGCTCCAATTCTCAAGCACCCGGACCTTATGCAGCCCTACATACTGGCGGTGGATGCCTCCGAAACGGCAGTCGGTGCGGTCCTCTCGCAAAGACTGGGGCCAAAAGTCGCACTGCACCCTATTGCCTACTACTCCCAGAAACTAACACCCCCGGAACACAACTACGACATGGGAGATAGGGAGCTTCTTGCTATAAAATCTGCTCTCCAGGAATAGAGGTACCTGCTGGAAGGAGTCGTGCACCCAGTCCTTGTTTTTACTGATCATAAAAATCTGGAGTACTTGCGCACCGCCAAAAGACTAAAGCCCCGTCAGGCCAGATGGGCTCTCTTTTTCCCCCGCTTCCAGCTGCATATTACCTACAGGCCTGGGTCAAAAAATGTGAAGCCAGATGCCCTGTCACAAATGTTCATGGAATCAGGGAACTCTCCACCACACGATACTATACTCCCAGCACGCAGCTTTCTGTTGGTCCAAGAGGATCTCCTGTCTCAGGTCAGGCGATCTGTTGCTGGGTCTCCCACCTCACCAGATACCAGAGTGACCTTTCAAGTTGGGCTATGGTGGTTCGGTACGAAGATCTTCGTCCCCAAGGAACAGCGCCTGGCCATACTGGAACTATGCCACGATCACAAACTGGCAGGACATTTTGGTGGGCGCAAGATGGCAGATCTGCTCTCTAGATCGTTCTGGTGGTCATCATCGGACAAGGATTGCAGGGAATATGTGAGAGCTTGCCCCATCTGTGCTTGCAGCAAAGTTGACAGAACCAAGGCTTGGGGGTTCCTAAAACCACTTGCCATCAAGGAAAACGCCCATGGTCGCATCTCTCCATGGAGTTTATAATGAAACTGCCCCTGTCCGAGGGGTTTACAACCATCTTTGTAGTGGTCGACCGCCTTACAAAAATGGCACATTTTATTCCTATGAAGGGCACACCCTCAGCAGTCCAGTATCCGATCAAGGGGTACAGTTTACGTCCAGGGTCTGGAAGGCACTGTGCTCAACCCCGGGAATTGAATTGGCCTTCTCTTCAGCCTACCATCCCCAAACTAATGGCCAGACTGAGAGAACAAACCAGACCCTGGAGCAGTATCTGCGCTGCTACTCCTCATTTGCCCAGGATGATTGGGTCTCCTTGCTGCCGGTAGCCGAGTTCGCCTACAACAACTCGGTCCATTCTGCCACCAACCAGTCACCATTCTGGGCGAATCTCGGCTACCACCCCTCCTTCCTTCCCAACGTGGTACCTGAGAGTGCCGTACCTGCGGTGCAGAACATCACCGATTTCCTTTCCAATGAATAACAAGCTCCTTCAGGAAACCCTGTCCCAGACGCAGGAGCTCAACAAACAGGCCTTTGATAGAAGGAGACGGGGGAACTGGATCTAAAGCCTGGTGACCAGGTCTGGCTTTCCACCAGGAACCTAAGACTCTCATGCCCATCACGGAAACTTGGACCTAAATTCATGGTCCCCTTTCCAGTCAAGAGGAAGCTCAATAATGTGGTTTACGTACTGAACCTGCCCTCTTCGCTTCAAGTACACCCGGTATTCCATGTCACCCTGCTCAAACCCATAACAAGGGATTAGTTCCCCAGAAGGAACACGGCCCCACCTGAACCAGTTCTCGTGGATGGAGAGGAGGAGTACGAAGTCGAGGCCATCCTCGATTGCAGAAGAAGAGGGGGTTTGGTTCAGTACCTTGTCAAGTGGAAAGGGTACGGACCAGAAGAAAGTTCCTGGGAACCTGAAGGACACATCCATGCAGAGGAACTTCTCAGGTCATTTTGGAGGACTCACCCGGATCTGAAGGCCCGGCTGGGCATCCGGAGGCTGCCCCTTGGGGGGGCAATGTTAGAGAAATCCTGCATTCCTGGACCTTTTTTAGCTCTATGTGAGCATTCGCAATCGTTCAAGCGCGCCCGCGCGCTCCCGCGCCGTCCGTGCACACGTATGCGCCGGAAACGGGCCAAACGCCTCTATTTCTGCTGTGCACACCCTGCAGCAAGTGCTGTCTGATCTACAGCGTGTAGTGTGTGTTCTTGAGCAACCTGTACTCCGATTCTCTGTTCCTGTGACCCTGCTTGCCTGACTTTGCTGATTTCTGCCTGCACCGACCCCTGGACTGTCTACGACCACTCTCTTGCCTAGCCCTCCTGTACTTTGTCTGCCCGCCTGTTGACAACCCTGCCTGAACCCAACCATCCATCTGCCTGCTCCTCTTGTACCGCACTGCCAGCCTCTTCTACTACCCGGCCTGTACTACCACTCTTCGAGTGCACCAATGGACTTCTACCCACACCAGTGACCCAGTTCGACCCTCATGCCATCCTGCACTCCCAAGACACCTGTCTACTCTACCAGGGGTTCCCGAGTCAGGGTAGTAAGGGAGGTTACCCACTGCATAAGTCAGACTCATCCACCAGGTACGGGACACTATCCCTAATTCATTCCATATATCTATGTTTAACAAAATATAAGTTGGATGGGGTTGAACACCCCCCCCCCCAGGACACAGTTTGTTCCCATTGAGGTGCCTGGGTTCAGTACAATTCCTGTCATCACCTTGCCTATTGACTACATTAGAAGTATTCTAGATGTTTTGTTGTCCCTTCGGAGGGAAATCCTTAGGTCCTGTCTCTGTGTTCTTTGATTATACATTGTCACTCTATCACACCATATAACAGTTATGTCTATCACCTGTTTTTCAAACCTCAATAAAAAATTTTGAATCGAAAAAGAACTCACTGAGAGGTATTTACCAAGGAAGTTGTTGACAGAATCAAGCCCTTATCTAATGTAAATCAACATATTTCTTAAATGGCAAAACAGTTGTTACAGATTTTTTACTGTGCCTTGTCAACTCCTGATCCTATAATCCTGGGCAGTGACTGTAACAGTTTTATAACATATATAAAGTATCTTTATAGAAAATATTGTTATCCTTTTAAGTCCCACAACCTGACCTAAGCTAATATTCACTCCCCCCACCCCCACCCCAGATGTATATTTACCTGAATTTTAAGACACATTAAGACATTTAAGACACATATTAGCACCTCTGCCCCCCACCCCCTCATTTTTTTTTTACTTTTGCCAATACAGGAGCTGCTTGGAGCTGAAATATTTTTGCAGGCTGCAGATGACTTAATCAAGTAATGGAAAGGGAGTGCAATAGATTAACTGTCACTTTACTCTTTGAAGGTCCTCAGTAGCTTCCCTTCATCACACTTCTGTTACAGATATTCTCCTTACAGCAGTTTTCGGCCCAACCATGCTCTGTTTATATATTCAGCCACTCTCTGGGGTAAGGGCCCTGCTGCAAACTTCTTTGCTCTGCTTCATGGGGTACCTGAACTAAATGGAGAGTTTTAGAGGAAGAGGTTTGGATCTAAAATGGAAGCAGCCCCTTGACCCAAATATCAAGGTTCAAGGTGATAACAGGAAACTGTGTGTTAAGCAGTGGTGACAAGTACACTCCTCTGAGCTGCATTTTGGTAGATTGAATGAGCTTCTAAGCTGTAACTTATATCCATATTCATATACATCTTGATATAGCAATTTCACCTAATTAACAGTAAAGGGATCAGTTTGTTCAGAGTAAGACATCTGAAATAGACTGTTGCATCAGATAGCCTTAAATCAATAGTAAAGTCTTGTTTTTGTTGTTAAAAAATAACAAAAATGCTGTACTTACCTGCTCTGTGTAGTGGATTTGCACAGATCCTCCTCTTCTCAGGTCCCTCTTTGGCGCTCCTGGCCCCTCCCTCCTGTTGAGTGCCCTCACAGCAAGCAACCTGCTATGGGGACACCCGAGCTGAGCCACAGCTCCCTGTGTCCATTTAACCACTTGCTGACCGCCGATCGGCATCTGACGGCGGCAAAGTGGCTCGTTCCCGCAAATCGCCGTCATACGACGGCGGCTGCGGGAACATGTATAGTGAGCGCGCGATTGCCGCCGGCCACCCGCGATGCCCCCCCGGAGCGAATGAGCGGAGGTCCGTGTAACACGGACCTCCGCTCTGTGTGAGGGGGAAGGGCTGTGATCACAGCCTTCCTTTACGTGAAGGCTGTGACCACTTCCCTTCCCCTGTTAGGGCAGCCCCCATACAGTTAGAACACGCCCAGGGAACATAGTTAACCCTTAGCGCACCCCCTGCAGGTTAACCCCTTCACTGCCAATGGCATTTACACAGTAATCAGTGCATTTTTATAGCACTGATCGCTGTATAAATGCCAATGGTCCCAAAAAAGTGTCAAAACGTTCCGACATGTCCGCTGCAATATCGCAGTACCACAAAAAAACACAGATCGCCGCCGTTTTTAGTAAAAAATTAAAAAAAATTAAAAACCCCAAAAATGAATTCTCATCATCCATAAACGCGACCACTTTTGCGCAAACCAATCAATAAACGCCGATTGCGATTTTTTTTATCGCAAATATGAGGAAGAATATAAATCGGCCAAAAACGGTGAAAAAAAAATTTTTTTATATTTTTTTTTTGGATTTGTATTTTAGGAAAAAGTAAGAAATTTGGGTTTTTTTGCAAAATTGTCGCTCTTCTTTTGTTTATAGCGGCGATCAGAAATGACGCAGCGGTGATCAAATACCACCAAAAGAAAGCTCTGTTTGTGGGAAAAAAAGGACGCAAATTTCGTTTGGGTACAACATCGCACGACCGCGCAATTGTCAGTTAAAGCGACGCAGCGCCGAATCGCAAAAAGGGCTCCGGTCCTAAAGCTGGAAATCCTTCCGGGGCTGAAGTGGTTAAACACGATGCTGTGACCTGGCCCTGCCTCTCCCCTCTCCTCATTGGCTCACTGACTTTGATTGACAGCAGTGGGAGCCAGTGCTCCTGTCTCAGCCAAAGAGGAGGGAGAGTCCCAGGCAGTCGAGTCTTCCGTGCAACATCGCTGGATTGAGATGGGCTAGGGTAAGTATTAGGGGGGCTGCTTTTACAACCACTATAAGTGTAACTGTCCACAACGAGAAGCCACCCCCTTTGAAAGAGAAAAGGACAGAGGGGAGAAGGAAAAGTTTGTGTCTTAAAGGGGTTGTAAAGGTTCTGTTTTTTTTCTAAAATAACAAACATGTTATACTTACCTCCTCTGTGCAGCAGTTTTGCACAAAGTGGCCCTGATCCTCCTCTTCTGGGGTCCCTAAGTGGCTCTCCTGGCTCCTCCCCAAATCGAGTGCCCTGACGGAGAAGCGCTCTCCCTCCGGGCATCCATGCGGGCGCGCTCCCGTGTCCTGCTGCTGCATCCATTAACACAAACAGCAGGACTTGGTCCCACCCCCCGGCTCCCACATTATTGGGTTTGATTGACAGCAGTGGGAGCCAATGGCTGCACTGCTATCAATCTATTCAATCAGGACCCGAGACACTGGCTGGAATGGATGTGCTCATCCCCAGCACTGGAAAGACTGGGTTCAGGTAAGTAAAAGGGGGGCTCTGGGGGCTGGTGAACTACAGGAGGTTTTTCACCTTAATGCATAGAATGCATTAAGGTGAAAACCTTGAGGGTTTACAACCCATTTAAGCAGAAGACAATGTAAGATATACCTATGCTCGAAATAGGTTCATATTTTAAATTTTAATTAAATGATAACTTGCGCAATACATGCTTCAGGAAGGCGTCATTTAATGGTTGCTTTGGCAATATTTGTGTAATTTGATATAGTATATGAAGGAGAACCTCTGGAAAAGGTGGACCTTATGGGCGACTTTAGACACGAGACTAAAATCCCAATTATATATTAAAATCATCTTTTATAATTTTACAAAACAGTAAGTTTAAGAGAAAAAGACAGAAAGAGGTAAACCACCTATATGTATTATATGTATTCAGTATCTGGTACTTTGTATCAATCCTGATCTTATGTGGTTTATATACCTTGTAGACTGTTTCTGTACCCCATGGGTAGATCCTTGACGTGGGCACCCTATTTGCCTCTTTTTTTTTTTTTCTCTGTTTTTTTTTCTTAAACTCAATTTTTACTGTTTTGTAAAATTATAAAAAGATGATTTTACTATATAATTGGGATTTTAGTCTCTTGTGTTCCCATAAAGTCCACCTTTTCCAGAGGGTACCCTCTATTGTTCTCCTTCATTAACTGTCAGGAGAGTGGCACGCTCTTGGATGCTATTTTTTGTTGATTTATTATATATTGTACTGTTTTTCTATCTGAAATTGCAATAAAAAAAAATATTAAACGAGAATCCACCCATATTAACACCTTTATTTTTACATCTTCATATGTAGCAGAGGTTGGTATAGGGCCAGCATCGACCCATATTTCCAGTGTACACTATTTCTGCCTTTCAAGCTAATTAATTGAGACTAGTGATGAGTCAAATGCCCAGAGATTTGGATCTGGGGTAAGTTGATAAACATAAACCGGTTGAAAATGCATAAAGTTATTTATCTTACTGCATTCTATGCAGCTCAGCTCTGGTGCCCCCATAGCAAGCTGCTTGCTATGGGGGCACTGAACAGGAGGGAGGGGCCAGGAGCTCTATCCAGGGCCCCAAGAGGAAGAGGATCCAGGCTGCCCTGTGCAAATCCACTACACAGGGCAGGTAAGTATGACATGTTTGTTATTTTAATAGAAAAAATCATGAGACTTTACAATCACAATCAAAGTTCAGGTGCTAAACCTGGACCGCAGTCAAATCAATGGAAGCTGAATGTTAAAAAAAAAACAGTGTTGCCCATTTTCTTGGTCAATAGGCACGGGAGTGTCAAACAGATGTCAAGGGAGGCTGGGCACTGCTCCGGGGACCAAGCACAAACTTTTATAAATATATTATTTGCAGGATGTGATCAGTGCTTAAAGGGCAACAGTAAAAATGCAAAATTCACTTAAATAACATAAACATAACATAAATATGATGTGACAAAAAAAAAATTGTAAGTCGAAGGTAACTAAACTGACGCCAGGTCCAAATCGTGGACTTGAAACTAACACTAACATTTCAGAGTACTAAAAAAGATAATTTTATTGTTTGTACAGTATGAATGGACGGGACACATCACCTAAACGTGTCCCGTCGGACCTAGGAGAAGGAGAACCCCGGGACCTATCTCGAGGACCGGGGAGGGAGGACAAGTCACGGGGGTATCGTTCGTCGAACGATACCCCCGTGGTCTCGACTCGACGTATCTTACGTCATTCTATTTATTGAAATACGT
>BLSH010177109.1:392443-405839 GCA_018402905.1 Glandirana rugosa | reverse complement strand
CCCCACACCACCCCTGCCTGTGTCTAAACCCCCCCACCACACCACCCCTGCCTGTGTCTGAACCCCTCACCACAGCCTCCTCTGACTGAACCCACCACCACCTCCACTGTTGCATGTAAATCTGACTATCTGATACATTTTATTTTAGTTTTAATTCGCATGATATAAAACAATGGATGTGGGGGCCTTATGGTGGACGGGTTGGTTTTTTTTTTATTTATGGGGGGCAGCATTTCATTCTTGGACCCAGGCAGCACAATGTCTTGGGCCAGCCGTGGCTGGATGGAAAGTATTTTATAAATATTAGTAGGGAGAAAGTGGAATTGAAAGAAAGTGCAAGACCCAGCTGATACAATTTGTATCCTTTTATCTTTATTGAATAAAGTAAAAGGCCCTCCAGGACTCTCCAGTGATGCTTCTGTATCTAATTGAAAGTTGATAGGTTCTTACCTTCCCTGGAAAGTGTGCTATGAACTATCTAATTTTTATTTTTGGGGTAATTTACTTAAGGCAAATAGGCTGTTCACTATGAAAAGTTGAACTTTTCACAGAAATTCGCCCCAAAGTTTAGTGAATGATCTGCTGACTTACTTCATTCAATCGTCCAATCATGTGCAAGCAAAAATGCTGCTTTTTAAAATTTTCCTTTCACGTGATTGGGTAGTAGTTTTTGCAAAGTGAAGCTTTACCACATTCACTAAACTCTCGTGCAAATGTCCCTTGCACATTGCAAATTCCCTTGCAAAGTGACCAGCCTATTTTCCCTTAGTAAATCAACCCCTTGAGAGTTTCATTCATTAAATAGCAATGAGTTATTTCTGTAAAATACAGGCTATTGCTAGTTTCAATTAGATCTAGTTAAGCCCTTTGAGGTACAGTTCAGGTGAATTTTCTTGGTATATATTTATTAAATATTCCACAATTAAATTTGTGGAAACTAATCATTTAGCATTTGCTACTATTCAGTAAAACTGCTTTCACAATTACAGTATATAAATAAATTGATAATATGAAATACATATTTTTTCTGAATATGCAACTAAAAACGTTTTTCACTTTGTAACTTAGAGTGTTACATGACTTGATTGGAACGTTTATTAGATCTGTGAATCATATTAATCAAGGGGTATTGTACAATTTTCTGCTTTCACCAAATCTTATTGCATAAGCTGAGAAAATTGTTAATATTAATTTCCAATGTAATTTTAAAAAGCTCTGCATTTCAGATGTGATAAATAATGCAAAATGAAAATTACAGCTAACAAATGCTGACAATGTCTCACCATTTCAGCTGGAACTGATGGTTTGCATAGAAGGACTAAATTGAAAAAAATGTTTTGTCAGTGGATAATATTCAATTATATATGCAGCAATTACATGTCTGAATACTTTAACAATGTGTGTTTGAGCACAGCTTAAGGAACATTTTTTGTGTCCTTGCCAGTGGCAGCTTTTTTTTTTATTTTTGGGGGGTGGCGGCAAACAATCCAACCGCCACCCCCCCCCGGGTCGGTCAGTCAGTAGTCAGGGCCCCATCTCGCGGGCAGCGCTCCGGCAGTGGGCGACTTCTCTCCAGGCTGCGTGTGGCTGCTTCCTCGCTTCCCCTACATCTCCTCCCTCCTCCTATTGGTGGTGATCTCCTTTTGGCCAATCAGGTGACGGGTCTCAGACCCACTTCGTAATATTAGCCGGGAGGAGAATCAGTGTGACAATAGCGAATATTCATTCGCTATTGTCACACAACTGGGTGGCATTCGCTATTGTCACACAACTGGGTGAGGTGGGATGTGTACTGAGTGGGGCCTCTGGCTCTAATCACGTGCTTAAAAAAAAAACCCTATTGGAATCCATGCGTTCGACACCCCGCATGTGAATCAGGGGGCTGGATGCATGGATGGGGGGGCCGCGCCCATGCGCCCCATATGGATGGGCCGCAATGGTCTCTGCTTATAAAAAACACTGTACACAGTGTACACTGTACACATGCATCGAGCCTAAAATCAACTTAAGCCGCACATGCCTACTTTTCATTTCACCTCTGATTGAGACCACGGTATACCTTCTAAGTGTCCCTTAATTTTATCCAAATATTCATCATGTGCTCCTGGCACTATCGCTAACTAAATCTATCTGGGTGCTGGAATCTTTGCTTTCTGAGAAGTCCTAAATCAAAGCCTACAAAAATGACTGCAATTATCTCCTAATTTCATACACTAACCTTTCTCTTAAACCACTACAGTTTTCATTTCAATAATTTTTATTGAGTTTTTAAGAAGAACATACAATGCTTGTAACAAATGTATTACATCGACAATGTCAGTATGCTTATTCCTACTATACAAAACAATGAATTCAAAGCTAGCTTCAGCATATAGGAGAGAGTAATAATTGGGTGATATTGAAGTTCCAATCCATTAAAGTAGATCACAGCAGCTCGGCACTCAGTTAGTACTTGTACATCTCTAATATTTGCTAATATTCGGGTCACTAGTCTGTGTGGTATAATATATGCTATTGAAGTATTGGCTATGATGGTCGATGTATTAGGGGTCGCTCCCCCTCGATCCCCCCAAATCTCTCTAGTGGTCAGGTTGATCGAGGGGTCCCCCCCCGATGGAGAAATTAGGCTAATATAGGGCCCAATTCTTCATAGGTTTTAGTTGAATTTATTGACCCATTTAGACAATAGTTTGTCAAGTGAAGAAGTTGAGCCGGATCGTCAGGCTGCATGTTTTTCACATATGTAACTAGTTTTAGTTCTTTGGACAACCTCCTTTATGTCAGGGGCTGCTTCCTGTTCCCATTTACTGGTGATTGACAGTCTTGCGGCAATGAAAATGTGTAACACTATTGACCGGTCGATTTTGGGAACCTGGTCCAGGTAAAGGCTAAAAAGTGCTAGCAGGGGGCATGGGTTTAATTTATTCTCAGTTACATATGAAATAAGTTCAAATACTGATTTCCAAAACTCAGATAATTTCGTGCATGACCATAGGATGTGGTGTAAGCTTCCCATTTCGCCACACTAGCACCAATATGTAGGTGAGTGGTTTGAGTATATACGATTAAGTCTGGCTGGTGTTATGTACCCTCTGTAGAGTATCTTCACAGAGTTTTCCCAGTGTGAGGTACATTTTGATAAGCCCATGGGCCATCTCAGAGCCTGATTCCAATGTGTAAGGGGAATATCCCTCCCAATCTCCTTTTCACAAGCTAGAATTTGGTGGGGTTTGAGTGTGTTGTGACACTGGTTCAAGTACTTATAGAACCATGAGGTTCCTTTTTGTTTGGTATTTGGATTTATGTAAAGTTTCCATATACCTTCATCAACTTTGACCGTCTTAGAGTGAAAAGTTCTATGGAAGTGTGTAATTTGTGCTTGTTTATATGCTGAATTCATACTGTTGGTTGGCTGAGTTATTGTCACCTGTGAGGTGTCTGTACTTTTGTCAAGGTCTTTATCAGTTTCCATATAGAATTGTGGGATTAGGAATTCGTATGCTCTAAGAGGAATGGGGATTGATTTTTGAGGTTTGTGACTGAGGGTTAGCTGAAGAGAATAGTTCCACGCTTCCACTGATGCTAGGATAGTGGAGGTTATGTGCACATGAATTTTTTGGTGTCAGGCGCTTGCTAGTAGCAGTGCGGGTAAGTCTCTATGAGCTAGGAGAGATTTTTCTATGCTGACCCAGCAGTTGTTAGGCGTTGGATCAAACCACGCCTTCCTTTGGTCTAGGATCGTAGCTTTGTGGTACATGGCGATATTTGGTAGGTTAATGCCACCTTGAGTTTTGTTCCTAGAAAGGATGTGGCGAGCTATTCTTGGTTTACCAATTTTACATATATAGAGGTTCATGAATTTGTTGGTGGTGGTGAAGAATTTGGTTGGGAGACTAATAGGGATTGTTCGGAAAATATAGAATATTTTGGGGAGAGATAGCATTTTAAATGCAGCTACTCGGCCTATTCATGAGATTTCCATTTTTCTATATGAAGCTAGGTCTTTTTGGATTTTACGTATATAGATTAGAGATTGGAGAGGTAAGTTTGATTCCAAGATAATCAATTTTGTCATTGTTCCACGAGTAAGGGAATTCTCTTTTTAGGGATTAATGTCCCTGTTACTTAGGTTGATAGGTAAAATAGAGGATTTTGATACATTTATTTTATAGTATGAAATTGCCCGAACCGTTCGATCTCCTCTTGGATTGCCCTTAGGGATATGGCTATATTAGTAATAGTTAGGACGACATTGTCCGCAAAAAGTCCAATTTTATGTGTATATTCTGCTATTTTGATGCCGTGTATGAGGGGGTTGTTTCTGATGGCTTGTGCAAATGGTTCCATGACTAAGGTGAACATGACGGGGGATAGGGGGCAACCGTGTCTCATCCCATTTGTGATTACAAATGGGTCAGAGAGAGTTGTAGAAGTATATACTTGAGCCGTAGGGGCCCAATAAAGGGCTGAGATAGCTGAAAGAATGGGCTTTTAAAACCAAACTTTATTCGGGTAGCTTGAAGGTATCCCCAATGAACCCTATCAAAGGCCTTCTCAGCATCTAATGCTAAGAAGGCAGCCTTGGTTTTTTTTCTGTTCTAGTTTCGTGAGGAGCCCTATCATCCTCCTGGTACCGTCTGAGGTCTGTCAGCCTTTTACAAACCCCACTTGGTCCATATTAATAAGAGTTGGTGTTATTTCCATAAGTCTGTTTGTTAATATATTTGAAAATATTTTTAGGTCAGTGTTTAGGAGTAGAGTTGAGCAAACCCGGACTGTAACGTTCGGCCCCGTACCGAACTTTCGGGTGTCCGTGATCCGAACCCAGACCCGAACGTTTGAGAAAAAGTCCGGGTTCGGGTTCTGGGTTCTGATATTTTATCACGCATGTTGAATAGCTGCAGGGCAGCCAATCAACAAGCGTTTCACTGGTTTTCCCTAGAAGCCATCACAGCCATGCCTACTAATGGCATGGCTGTGATTGGCCAGTGCATCATGTGACCCAGCCTCTATATGAGGCTGGAGTCACAGTGCTGCATGTCATAATCTCTTAGGTTAGTGTAGGGAGAGGATGCTGCCGGCGCTGTGAGGGACAGATTGTGAGGGACAGATTGCAGTGATAATAACTAGGTAGAGATTACTACTACTGCTTTGAGGGACAGATTGTAGATCTATAACATCTCATCCTGCATTACAGAAAGATCTGATTACAGAACGATCTCTCATCCTGCATTACAGAACAATTTGATTACAGAACGATCTCTCATCCTGCATTACAGAACGATCTCTCATCCTGCATTACAGAACGATCTTAAGGGACAGATTGCAGATCTAATAACATCACATCTCCCATTTTTCTTCCTTGTGCAGCCCTCTAGCACTTTCCAGGACTTTTTTACAGTCATTTTTGTGCCGAAAAGTCCCAATTGAATTCAATGGGGTTCGGGGTCCGGGGTAAAGTTTGGATGACGTTCGGTACAGAACCCGAACATTTCCGGAAAGATCGGCCAACCCACAGAACCCGAACGTCCAGGTGTTCGCTCAACTCTATTTAGGAGTGAAATCGGGCGAAAATTTTGCCGGGTTGTTGGTTCTTTTCCTGGCTTTGGTAGTGTGACTATGATAGCTTAGAGCATTTCCGCAGGGAATTTACCTGTGGACATAATTTCATTGAATAGGGACCTTAGGTGTGGGATGAGAATGGATTGAAACGTTTTATAATATTCTGATGATAGTCCATCTGCCCCTGGTGATTTGTTGTTAAGGAGAGAGTTAATTACTTTAGTAATTTCCGTTACGGTTATAGGGGAATTTAGTTCTTGCAATTTCTCTTCCTCTATGCTGGGCAAATTCAAGGAGGACAATTATTGATCGATGGTGCCTTGGTCTGGTTGGGTGGAGGTATGGTTGTTATGTAAATTGTATAACTTCTTTTAATAGTTCCTAAAATAGTTTGAAATTTCTTTTGCGTGTGTTATCTTTTCTTGGGTTTCCTGATATTGGATGAATGATATGGAATTTTTTATTCTTCGATTTTTTAGTTGGGAGGCTAAGAGTAGAGTTGAGCGGACACCTGGATGTTTGGGTTTGGGTTTTCGTGGAAATCAATGGGGACCTGAACTTTTGGGCACAAAAATGGCTGTAAAAAAGTCCTGCAAAGTGCTAGAGGGCTGCAAAAGGAAGAAAAGTGGGGGTAAGAGTAGGACAAGTGCCCTACAAAGAAATGGGGATAAGGAAATAACAATAATCTGTCCCTTACAGCAACAGCAGGAACCTGACCCTATAGAACTAGGAGATGATTTTAGAACAATAATCTGTCCCTTACAGCACCAGCAGGAACCTCTCCCTATAGCAGTTTGATATGATTTTAGAACAGTAATCTGTCCCTTACAGCAACAGCAGGAACCTCTCCCTATAGCAGTTTGATATGATTTTAGAACAATAATCCGTCCCTTACAGCAACAGCAGGAACCTCTCCCTATAGCAGTTTTATATGATTTTAGAACAACAATCTGTCCCTTACAGCACCAGCAGGAACCTCTCCCTATAGCAGTTTGATATGATTTTAGAACAATAATATGTCCCTTACAGCACCAGCAGGAACCTCTCCCTATAGCAGTTTGATATGATTTTAGAACAATAATCTGTCCCTTACAACAGCAGCAGGGACCTCTCCCTATAGCAGTTTGATATGATTTTAGAACAATAATCTGTCCCTTACAGCAACAGCAGGAACCTGACCCTATAGCAGTAGGAGATGATTTTAGAACAATAATCTGTCCCTTACAGCAACAGCAAGAACCTGACCCTATAGAACTAGGAGATGATTTTAGAACAATAATCTGTCCCTCTAAGTAGTAGACTCTAACTAGTCCAGTCAGATTGTTCTGTAATGCAGGATGAGATGTTATTAGATCTGCTATCTGTCCCTAAAAGCATTAGTAGTAGTAATCACTACCTAGTCCGCAATTAGATTATTCTGTAATGCAGGATGAGATGTTATTAGATCTGCAATCTGTCCCTCACAGTACCAGCAGCATCCTCTCCCTACACTAGCCTGAGAGCATATGACATGCAGCACTACGTGACTCCAGCTCATACAGAGGCTGGGTCAGATGATGCACTGGCCAATCACAGCCATGTCATTAGTAGGCATGGCTGTGATGGCTTCTAAGGGCAAACCAGTGAAACGCTTGTTGATTGGCTGCCCTGCAGCTATTCAACAAGCGGGAAAAAAATACCAGAACCCAGAACCCGAACCCAAACTTTTTTTTCAAAAGTTCGGGTTCAGCTCCCGAACACCGCACAGTTCAGTATGAACCCGAACTTTACAGTTCGGGTTCGCTCAACTCTGGCTAAGAGTTTGCCCACTTTATTGCCTTGCGAATAGTGGATAGCTTTTAATTTGCGTGTTTTGTATTCAGAGTCTTTTAGCATAAGGAGTTTTAGGTCATTCCTAACTTTTGGTTAATTTTGTAAGGTTTAGAGGGTCATGTGTGGTTTTATGGTGCTGTTCTAGTGATTGTACTAAAGCAAGTGCATTTTCCATATCCTTTAGCCTCTTCCTGTCTCTAGCCGCTAGTTGTATTAAAAGGCCTCTGATGTAGGCCTTGTGAGTGCACCATATAGTAGGTGTAGCAGATTCTGGGGTAGCACTAAGTTGGAAGAATTCCTCAAGTTGTGCTAATAGCCTATCCCTATGAGTTTGGTTGGCAAATAAATATGCATTATTTCTCCAGAGGCATGTCGGAAGGGCTTTGGTGTCTTCTGAGATCGTCACTCTGATGGGGGCATGGTCTGACATTGTTATAGGAAAAATATTGGCTTTTTGAACCTTATGTAGGACGTTCAAGTCTGTCAAAAAGAGATCTATTCTTGTATACAAACCGTGTTGTGCAAAGAAATACGTAAAGTCTCTTTCGTCCGTATGGAGGTACCTCCACGGGTCGTACAGTTGATTGCTCTTTATAAATTGTTGAAGCGTCGGTCTTGGGTGTGTGCTTGGTTTAGACGCGTCAAGTTTTGGGTCTATTAAGGAATTGAAGTCACCCATCAGTATGAGCGAGCCCTTGCGGCACCTCTCTATTTTTTTAAAAGGTTCTTCAAGAATTTGAGTTGACCAACATTTGGGGCATACAGGTTAACAATTGTATAATGTACATTGTTGATGTTACAAAGTAAGATTATGTATCGTCCTTTAGGGTCCGTGAAGGTATCGTGCAATTGAAATGCCACTTTTGTGGATACTGCAACCATAAACCCATTTTTTTTTACTTGGGCATTCGCCTGAAACGTGTGCGGGAAAAGGTTATGGGAGCATTGCGGAGCTTTGTAGTCCTGAAAGTGAGTCTCCTGGATGCTGAGAACATCAGCTTGTAACTTTATGGCTTCCTTCCATGCCGCACTTCTTTTAAAGGTGCTATTTAGCCCGCGGGCATTTAGAGAAACTAGCAAGGGCATTATGACAGGTGTTTTTGATGTTTAAGTGTACTTTACCCGGTTGTTGTGTTGAACGTAGAAGGGTTTGTGTTCTATCGACCTCCTGTGGATCACTTTTTTGCAGTGGTGAGGTGGTCCTTAAAGTCTTTGTCTTGGTGATGACCATTCTGTGTCCTTTCGGTGGTGCTCCTCCATCTGGGGGATGAAGAGATGTACCTGCTAGAATAAAAGATTATAGTGCGAGAGCTGGATTGAGGCATGGTAGCCCACTTTGTTAGTGGGAGCAAAGCAGTAGGGCTAGTCAGAGGTAAGTTGAGTTGTAGCTGTGCTGCTTCAGAGAACAAAACAGTAAATAACCATAGCGAACTAAAGAATTGTAACATAGTGAACAGAAGGATAGAGTTTGTAATCACTTGGATTATCGAGTAGCGGCCACTGCTCTGAGGGTGATGGGGGGAAGAAAATAAGCTCAGCGAGGACAGCCTCCTAGTTGTCTGGATATCGGGGGTGAATGAGGTGTGGGAGTATTAAGCAAACCATACTCCCCTAGAAGTGCAAAGGGAACATGTCTTTATGTGCTGAACCTAGTTGTGTAATTCATCAGTCAGCAATATCTTCCGGTTTCTTTGCAGGATGGTTGTTGGTTCTTCTCTGGGGTTTTCCCTCAGATGGTGGGAGGAGTTTCCACTCCCGGAGTAGATGGAGACCTTCATCCAGTGTGGTGATCACATGTTGCTTGTTGCCCCTGGTGATGATGAACTGGGCAGGTGGTCCCCACTTATATAATATTTTATGATTTTGCAGCCTCTTAGTGACTGTGAGAAGTTGTTTGCGGGCTGCCAGAGTGTGCTGGGATAGGTCTGTGAACAATTTGACTGCCGCATATGGATCAGGGAGAGGGTTTAAGCCTCTGGGTACTTGTAATAGGCCATCTTTTACGTGATAGAAGGGAATCCTCACTATCAAATCTAGGGGGGTGTTCTCAGAGAGATAGGGAGGCTTTGGGAGCCTGTGTGCCTGGTCGATAATTAATTCAGCTGGTGGTGTTTCTGAGAGGAGGGCGGTGGTCATTTTCTGGATATATTTTTTGAGGTCTCCCGGCTGTATCAACTAGGGGACCCCCCTAAATTTCAAGTTGTTCCTTCTGAAACGATCTTCGATATCAGCGATTTTAGTTTTAAGCTGGTCGATGGTGTCTGCTGCTTCTTTATAGGCGTCCACAAGATCATTGTGTGCGTCTGCAAAATGAGACATCTTGTCCTCCATGATGTTGACTCTGTCTCCCAGATCAGAGACTTCTGCTTTGATTTTGGAGACCTCCGATAGCATGTCGTTATGTAGGGTGCTGCGGAATGCCACCAGCATGCTCTTAAGTGTGGTGTCCATAATCGGCTGCCATGTAGTGGGAAACTGTGATATAAGATCATTGTCCTCCCTTGTCTCCTCCATTATGTCTCCCTCCCCCTCCTCATCCAATAATGACTGCTGCATAGTGTCTAGTCTGGGCCTAGTCTTTTGCGGGCTTTGGGATTGAGAGTATGGATCACTTGCCTGTCCTCTTCCGGACGCAGGACTTATTGTTGCCGTCTGTCTATGCGATCTGACTTGAGGACCTGTCGCCCGCCGTGTTCACTGAGGCGGCGCCATTTTGGGTGCGGGGTGTCCAGACTGCTGTGGAGATCTCGCCAACTTGAGGGGACCTTCTTGAGTAGAGTTGAGCGGACACCTGGATGTTCGGGTTTGGAGGGTTCATCCAAACTTCGTGAAAAAATTTGAGTTCGGCCCCGAACTTGACCCGAACTTGACCCCGAACCCCATTGAAGTCAATGGTGACCCGAACTTTTGGTCACTAAAATGGCTCTAAAAAAGTCCTGGAAAGGGCTAGAGGTCTGCAAAAGGAAGTAAAATGGGGGTAAGAGTAAGGTCTGTGAACAATTTGACTGCCGCATATGGATCAGGGAGAGGGTTTAAGCCTCTGGGTACTTGTAATAGGCCATCTTTTACGTGATAGAAGGGAATCCTCGCTATCACATCTAGGGGGGTGTGCTCAGAGAGATAGGGAGGCTTTGGGAGCCTGTGTGCCTGGTCGATAATTAATTCAGCTGGTGGTGTTTCTGGGAGGAGGGCGGTGGTCATTTTCTGGATATATTTTTTGAGGTCTCCCGGCTGTATCAACTAGGGGACCCCCCTAAATTTCAGGTTGTTCCTTCTGAAACGATCTTCGATATCAGCGATTTTAGTTTTAAGCTGGTCGATGGTGTCTGCTGCTTCTTTATAGGCGTCCACAAGATCATTGTGTGCGTCTGCAAAATCAGACATCTTGTCCTCCATGATGTCGACTGTCTCCCAGATCAGAGACTTCTGCTTTGATTTTGGAGACCTCCGATAGCATGTCGTTATGTAGGGTGCTGCGGAGTGCCACCAGCATGCTCTTAAGTGTGGTGTCCATAATTGGCTGCCATGTAGTGGGGAACTGTGATATAAGATCATTGTCCTCCCTTGTCTCCTCCATTATGTCTCCCTCCCCCTCCTCATCCAATAATGACTGCTGCATAGTGTCTAGTCTGGGCCTAGTCTTTTGCGGGCTTTGGGATTGAGAGTATGGATCACTTGCCTGTCCTCTTCGGGACGCAGGACTTATTGTTGCCGTCTGTCTATGCGATCTGACTTGCGGCCTGTCGCCCGCCGTGTTCACTGAGGCGGTGCCATTTTGGGTGCGGGGTGTCCGGACTGCTGTGAAGATCTCGCCAACTTGAGGGGACCTTCTTGAGTAGAGTTGAGCGGACACCTGGATGTTCGGGTTTGGAGGGTTCATCCAAACTTCGCGAAAAAATTTGAGTTCGGCCCTGAACTTGACCCGAACTTGACCCCGAACCCCATTGAAGTCAATGGTGACCCGAACTTTTGGTCACTAAAATGGCTCTAAAAAAGTCCTGGAAAGGGCTAGAGGTCTGCAAAAGGAAGTAAAATGGGGGTAAGAGTAAGGTCTGTGAACAATTTGACCGCTGCATATGGATCAGGGAGAGGGTTTAAGCCTCTGGGTACTTGTAATAGGCCATCTTTTACGTGATAGAAGGGAATCCTCGCTATCACATCTAGGGGGGTGTGCTCAGAGAGATAGGGAGGCTTTGGGAGCCTGTGTGCCTGGTCGATAATTAATTCAGCTGGTGGTGTTTCTGGGAGGAGGGCGGTGGTCATTTTCTGGATATATTTTTTGAGGTCTCCTGGCTGTATCAACTAGGGGACCCCCCTAAATTTCAGGTTGTTCCTTCTGAAACGATCTTCGATATCAGCGATTTTAGTTTTAAGCTGGTCGATGGTGTCTGCTGCTTCTTTATAGGCGTCCACAAGATCATTGTGTGCGTCTGCAAAATCAGACATCTTGTCCTCCATGATGTCGACTGTCTCCCAGATCAGAGACTTCTGCTTTGATTTTGGAGACCTCCGATAGCATGTCGTTATGTAGGGTGCTGCGGAGTGCCACCAGCATGCTCTTAAGTGTGGTGTCCATAATTGGCTGCCATGTAGTGGGAAACTGTGATATAAGATCATTGTCCTCCCTTGTCTCCTCCATTATGTCTCCCTCCCCCTCCTCATCCAATAATGACTGCTGCATAGTGTCTAGTCTGGGCCTAGTCTTTTGCGGGCTTTGGGATTGAGAGTATGGATCACTTGCCTGTCCTCTCCGGGACGCAGGACTTATTGTTGCCATCTGTCTATGCGATCTGACTTGCGGCCTGTCGCCAGCCGTGTTCACTGAGGCGGCGCCATTTTGGGTGCGGGGTGTCCGGACTGCTGTGAAGATCTCCACCAACTTGAGGGGACCATCTTGAGTAGAGTTGAGCGGACACCTGGATGTTCGGGTTTGGCGGGTTCATCCAAAATCATTTGCGGGTTCATTCGCGAAAAAATTTGAGTTCGGCCCCGAACTTGACCCCAACTTGACCCCGAACCCCATTGAAGTCAATGGTGACCCGAACTTTTGGTCACTAAAATGGCTCTAAAAAAGTCCTGGAAAGGGCTAGAGGTCTGCAAAAGGAAGTAAAATGGGGGTAAGAGTAGGACAAGTGCCCTGCAAGAAAATGTGGATAGGGAAATAACTTAAAATCACATAAAAAAAATAAAAAATGGAGGAAGAGGTGGATGTGGAGTAGGAGGTTGAGGAGGCGGTGACCGTGGCTGTGTAGGTGGAAGTGTCGGTGGAGAGGGGAGGAGGTAGCCAACACTGTTTTTTGTTTGTTTGTTTTTTTTTTCTAATTGGGGTAGCCCCCAAAATATTGAGACATATTTGTTCTGGCCTCAGCATTCGTTGAGCGGCATTCAGGCCTACCATATAACATTGAAGGTTCTGTCGGCTACTCCCATCTGAGGAAGGTGTTTCACTTGTGCGTGTAGCTGGCACAGATCGACCACGTCCTCTCCTTGCAACAGGACTTCACCAACACCAGCAGCACCAGCAGCACCACGACCACGTCCCTTATTTGATGCTCTCATTCTGGAAGCAAATGTACTATTTAGCACACATTTATATTATTTTTTAAACCGGCAATATAGACACACTTTTTAATTTTGTGCAAGAAATGCACAGCAAGGTGCAAATGTACTATGTAGCACTATTTTTTTATTTTTTTTTAAACCAGCAATGTCGACGCACTTTTTAATTTTTTGCAAGAAATGCACAGCAAGGTGCAAATGTACTATGTAGCACTATTTTTTTTTTTTAAACGAGCAATGTCGACGCACTTTTTAACTTTGTGCAAGAAATGCACCGCAAGGTGCAAATGTACTATGTAGCACTATTTTTTTTTCTTTTTTATAAACCAGCAATGTCAACGCACTTTTTAATTTTGTGCAAGAAATGCACCGCTGGCCGCAAATGTAGTATTTAGAATATTTTTTTTTTAAACCAGCAATGTAGACACACTTTTTATTTTTGTGCAAGAAATGCACCGCTGGC
>BLSH010177109.1:372396-382726 GCA_018402905.1 Glandirana rugosa | reverse complement strand
ACGAGTTACTGTCGGCTCAACGGGTGTAACATTGCACACGGCTGATGACCCACCGGTGGGACGACCTAGGGGCAATGTTCCTGTTGCACGGTAGGAATTAAGGGAGTGACCTCACACTCTCCTTCTACGCACTGATGTTCGCGTGTGACCATTTAACCCTTAAGGGTTTACTGTGGCCTCGAGTCACCTTCGTGTTCCGTTTCCGTCCCCTCCTCCTCCCTCTCCGGCGGTTGTGTCGACACCGTGGCGGTCGTGGAGTCTTCCGTCCCAATCGTACCGGCTTTACACCGTTTATCTCAACTCGCTTGGGCCTGACATTTCAAGCCCAGGCATGGCTTGAACACTGGACCCGAACCCGGACTTTTTTTGAAAAGTCCGGGTCCGGGTCCCGGACACCCCAAAGTTCGGTACGGACCCGAACTTTACAGTCCGGGTTCGCTCAACTCTATTTGCCACATTTCGGCCATGCTAACCCTGCCTTCTGAGGTGCTGGCGGTGCCACAGCTGTGTTGGCGGCCTCTCCCTCCTCCTCCCCTGCCTTTGCCTTGTGCTTCCACTGAGCTCCGGTGTCATTTGGGAATTCCCAATTTACCAGTGTGCGCTTGTAGTCACGCATCTTCCTCTCACACTCCAGTGAGGGAATTAAGGATGGCACGTTGTCCTTGTAACGGGGATCCAGCAGGGTGGCCACCCAGTAGTCGGCACACGTTACAATGTGGGCAACTCGGCTGTCATTGAGCAGGCACTGCAGCATGTAGTCGGCCATGTGTGCCAGAGGCAAAGACAAGCTGTCCTCTGTGGGAGGTATATCATCTGTGTCCTCCGTATCCCCCCAGCTACACTCCAGTGATGCCCATGAGCTGCGTTGGGTGGCACCCTGCTGCGGCTCCTCCTCCTCATGATCTTCCTCATCCTCCTCATCCTCCAGAACTGTGCCCTGGCTTGAATATTTTTGGCCTGGCCTATGCTGGTGCAGGAACCCACCCTCCGAGCCACTTGCGAATGACTGGCCTGATAACCGTGGAAATTACCCCTCTTCCTCCTCCTCATCCTCCTGTGCCACATCCTCTTCCATCATGGCCCGAAGTGTTTTTTCAAGGAGACATAGAAGTGGGATAGTAACGTTGAGAACAGCGTCATCGGCACTGGCCATGTTAGTGGAGTACTCAAAACACCGCAATACGCTACGCAGGTCTCGCATGGAGGCCCACTCGTTGGTGGTGAAGTGCTGCTGTTCCGCAGAGCGACTGACCCGTGCGTGCTGCAGCTGAAACTCCACTATTGCCTGCTGCTGCTCGCACAGTCTCTCCAGCATGTGCAAGGTGGAGTTCCACCTTGTGGGCATGTCGCATAGGAGGCGGTGAGCAGGAAGGCCGAAGTTCTGCTGCAGTGCAGATAGGCGAGCAGCAGCAGGGTGAGAACGCTGAAAGTGCGCACAGACGGCCCGCACTTTCTGCAGCAGCTCTGACATATCCGGGTAGTTTTTTAGAAAATTCTGTATCACCAAATTCAGCACATGCACCAGGCAAGGGATGTGCGTCAAACGGGCTAGGCCCAGAGCCACTACGAGATTTCGGCCATTGTCGCACACCACCAGGCCGGGCTTGAGGCTCAGTGGCAACAACCACTCATTGTTCTGTTGTTCAATGCCCGTCCACAGCTCCTGCGCAGTGTGGGGTTTATCCCCCAAACATATCAGTTTTAAAACAGCCTGCTGTCGTTTCCCCTTGGATGTGCTGATGTTGGTGGTGAAGGTGTTACGCTGAGCGGATGAGGAGGTGGTGGAGGAAGAGGAAGCACAGTAGGAGGAAGAAGCAACAGGAGGCAAAGAGAAATGCCCTGCAATCCTCGGTGGGGGAAGGACACGCGCCAAATGGCTAGCCGGCTCAGTCCCACCCGCCACTACATTTGCCCAGTGTGCAGTTAGCGAGATATAGTGTCCCTGCCCGTGCTTACTGGTCCAGGTATCAGTGGTTATGTGGACCTTGCCACAGATGGCGTTGCGCAGTGCACACTTGATCTTGTCCCCGACTTGTTTGTGCAGGGAAGGGATGGCTTGCCTGGAAAAGTAGTGGCGGCTGGGAACCACGTACTGTGGGACAGCCACCGCCATCAGGTTTTTGAAACTGTCCGTGTCCACCAGACGGAATGACAGCATTTCAAAGGCCAGGAATTTTGCAATGCTGGCATTCAGGGCCAGGGATCGCAGATGGGTAGGGGGGTACTTCCTCTTTCTCTCCAGTGTTTGGGAGATGAGAGCTGTAAGCTTCCATGGGACCATGGTGTGGAAATGCTTGGGGACGGTGGCGGACATGGTGGCGTTGCTGTCATATCGTCCATTTGCTGGGTGGCAGGTGACACTGTCACAGTAGAGGTGGAGGAAGAGGCCGAGGCAGCAGCAGAAGAGGAAGCAGGAGGAGGCCGAGACCTTTCTTGGATTTTGAGGTAATTATTCCAATGCAGCTTGTGCCTTGAATTTAGATGCCTGATCATGGGGGTTGTGCTCAGGTTTAGAAAATGTATGCCCCGGCTCAGGCTATCATTGCACAGCTTGCAAACCACTCGTGTCTTGTCGTCAGCAGTTGGCACCTGTGTTTTGTCATCATCAGAGATGCGCTGCACTGGTTTTTCCATGTCCTCATCCTGCAACAGAATTGTTTGGGCATCGGTGCACTCAATGTCTTCCACTTCTGGGGCAGCGCTATGTGGATGGCCCACGGAAAGCACACCAGGAGAGTCATCAAAAAGCATAAGAGTCTCTTGCATGACTTGGGGCTCAGACTGCTTGGCTAATTTACAAGGGGCTGAGGTGAAAGACAGATGGCCATAGGGTTCAGGTGCCAACTCTGAGCTTTCATCAAGGGACCGGGAGGGAGACAATGTGAAGGAACTGGAGGCATTGTCAGCCACCCAATCTACTATTGCCTGTACTTGTTCTGGACTCACCAATCATTGAGCAGCATTCGGGCCTACCATGTACCGGTGAAGGTTCTGTTGGCTACCTGAGGAAGGTGTTTCACATGTGCGTGTAGCTGGCACACATCGACCACGTCCTCTTCTTCCAACAGGAGATTCACCAACACGACCAACACCAGCAGCACCAGCATCACCAGCAGCACCATGACCACGTCCCTTATGTGATGCTCTCCTCATTGTGCCCACAAATGTACTATGTAGCCAATAATCTGTCCCTTACAGCAACAGCTGGAACCTGGCCCTATATGAGTAGGCAATGATGTTTGCAAAATAATCTGTCACTTACAGCAACAGCTGGAACCTGGCCCTATACGAGTAGGCAATGATGTTTGCAAAATAATCTGTCACTTACAACAACAGCTGGAACCTCTCCCTTTAGAACTAGGAGATGATTTTTGAACAATGATCTGTGACTTACAGCAACAGCTGGAACCTGGCCCTATATGAGTAGGCAATGATGTTTGAAAAAGAATCTGTCACTTACAGCAACAGCTGGAACCTCTCCCTTTAGAACTAGGAGATGATTTTTGAACAATAATCTGTCCCTTACAGCAACAGCTGGAACCTGGCTCTATATGAATAGGCAATGATGTTTGAAAAATTATCTGTCGCTTACAGCAATAGCTGGAACCTCTCCCTTTAGAACTAGGAGATGATTTTTAAACAATAATCTGTCACTTACAGCAACAGCTGGAACCTGGCCCTATAGGAGTAGGCAATGATTTTTGAAAAATAATCTGTCACTTACAGCAATAGCTGTACTAGGAGAACTAGGAGATGATTTTTGAACAATAATTTGTCACTTACAGCAACAGCTGGAACCTCTACCTTTAGAACTAGGAGATGAATTTTGAACAATAATCTGTCACTTACAGCAACAGTTGGAACCTGGCCCTATAGCAGTAGGCAATGATTTTTTAACAATAATCTGTCCCTTACAGCAACAGCTGGATCCTGGCCCTATAGGAGTAGGCAATGATGTTTGAGAAATAATCTGTCACTTACAGCAACAGCTGGAACCTCTCCCTTTAGAACTAGGAGATGATTTTTTGAACAATAATCTGTCACTTACAGCAACAGCTGAAACCTGGCCCTATAGCAGTAGGCAGTGATTTTTGAACAATAATCTGTCCCTTACAGCAACAGCCGGAACCTGGCCCTATAGGAGTAGGCGATGATTTTTGAACAATAATCTGTCCCTCTAAGCAACAGCTGGAACCTGGCCCTATAGGAGTAAGCGATGATTTTTGAACAATAATCTGTCCCTTACAGCAACAGCTGGAACCTGGCCCTATAGGAGTAAGTGATGATTTTTGAACAATAATCTGTCCCTCTAAGCAAAAGCTGGAACCTGGCCATATAGGAGTCAGCGATGATTTTTGAACAATAATCTGTCCCTTACAGCAACAGCCGGAACCTGGCCCTATAGGAGTGAGCGATGATTTTTGAACAATAATCTGTCCCTCTAAGCAACAGCTGGAACCTGGCCCTATAGGAGTAAGCAATGATTTTTGAACAACAATCTGTCCCTCTAAGCAACAGCTGGAACCTGGCCCTATAGGAGTAAGCGATGATTTTTGAACACTAATCTGTCCCTCTAAGCAACAGCTGGAACCTGGCCCTATAGGAGTAAGCGATGATTTTTGAACAATAATCTGTCCCTCTAAGCAACAGCTGGAACCTGACCCTATAGAACTAGGAGATGATTTTAGAACAATATAATCTATCCCTCTAAGCAGAAGCCTCTACCTAGTGCAGTCAGATCGTTCTGTAATGCAATCTGCAATCTGCAATCTGTCACTCAAAGCAGCAGTATGAGAAATCTCTAATTAGGTCAGAATCAGATCGTTGTGTAATGCAGGGTGAGAACTGCAATTTGTCCCTCAGAGCAGTAGTAGTAATCTCTAATTAGTCCAGAATCAGATTGTCCTATAATGCAGGATGAGATGTTAAAATATCTGCAAGATGTCCCTCACAAAAATGCTGACAGCTTCCTCTCCCTACACTAGTCAGAGTCTCAGAGAGCATGTGACATGCAGTACTGTGACCCCAGCTTATAAAGAGGCTGGGTCACATGATGCACTGGCCATTCACAGCAATGCCATTAGTAGGCATGGCTGTGATGGCTTCTAAGGGCAAACCAGTGAAACGCTTGTTGATTGGCTGCCCTGCAGCTATTCAACATGCGTGATTCAACTACCAGAACCCAGAACCCGAACCCGAATGTTTTTTGAAATGTCCAGGTTCGGGTCCGGGTACCGGACACCCCAAAATTCGGTACGGACCCGAACTTTACAGTTTGGGTTTGCTCAACACTAGTGGTCACACAAAATATTGACACTTGGGCCCAATTTGAATATTTTCACTTACGGAGTGTACTCACTTTTGTTGCTAGTGGTTTAGACATTAATGGCTGTGTGTTGAGTTATTTTGAGGGGACAGCAAATTTACACTGTTATACAAGCTGTACACTCACTACTTTACATTGTAGCAAAGTGTAATTTCTTCAGTGTTGTCATGTGAAAAGATATAATAAAATATTTTTAAAAATGTGAGGCGTGTACTCACTTTTGTGAGATACTGTATATCTTATACTGCTGCCCTTCACAATGCAAGTCAACTGAATTATCTCAATCTGTACTCTGTAGGCAGCTGATATCTTATCTCAACAGATACTAAAGCTGGCCATACATGGATTGAAATTCAGCCGGTTCAGCATGGTTCAGAAGAATTTTAATCCTTCTATGCCACCCTGGCTGTACAAAAGTTGATCTATCAATCAACTTCTGTACAAGCACTCTGTCGGGTTTTTTCTGAACAAACGAGTATAAAGGAAATTCCGCGCTCACCACTGAAAACAAATATATGTGACAGTTACAGTTGCTAGCACAACAATTCAACTAAATTGTAAAAAAAAATAGTAAGTATAATAGGTGTAGCGCTATAACTTATTATGAATAAACATCAAAATTGCATTTAGGTGTATTATACACCAAAATCACAATTATAATAATTCTTAAGGTGCACAAAAACCAACTAAAATAAATATATTGTAAACTGGTGTTGAGCCAAGTATTTCAAAAAGTGCATATTATATGATAATTCATTAGAAGGGCCCAAAAGTATCAGATAGATGCCCCCTAAGTAAGGTGGGGGCACCATTGTGCCTTTAAAGTGCAAACAGTAAACAAGGTGTCCAAGTGATTGTAAATCCAATAAAGTGACCAGTGCAAAAATCAGTCCAAAAGGGTGACAAGTGTCAGCTGACCCTGTTCCAAGAAAATCATCCACCGCAAATTAAAACTGCTTACCAGAAACTGGCAAACAGCCAGCATGAAAGGTGTATGGGTAACATGGGTATCTTCCACAGGGCTGATCCGTGACCATTATCTGGAACTACTTGTATTATCTTCACTATCATCAACACGTCTCAATTAGAGTTGAGCAAACCCAAACTGTAAAGGACTGGTACCGGACTTTAGGGTGTCCGTGTCCCGAACCCGAACCAGGACATTTGAGAAAAGTCCGGGTTCAGGTATTTTTTCGCGCCTTTTGAATAGCTGCAGGGCAGCCAATCAACAAGTGTTTCACTCCTTTGCCCTTAGAAGCCATCACAGCAATGCCTACTAATGACATGGCTGTGATTGGCCAGTGCATCATGTGACCCAGCCTCTATATAAGCTGGAGTCACGTAGTGCTGCATGACACATCATCTCATACTAGTGTAGGGAGAGGATCCTGCTGCTGCAGTGAGGGACAGATTAGCTTTAGAGAATCATCTCATACTATTGTAGGGAGAGGATGCTGCTGCTGCTGTGAGGGACAGATTAGCTTTAGAGAATCATCTCATACTGGTGTAAGGAGAGGATACTGCTGCTGTGAGGGACAGATTCTCATACTGGTGTAAGGAGAGGATACTGCTGCTGTGAGGGACAGATTAGCTTTAGAAAATCTGTTAAAAACAGTGATTTGTTGGTGGGTGGGTGTTAGTGGAGATTTTTGTTTGCTAGAGTACATTTTATTTGCTAAGCAAAGTGCCTCGTATAAAACCTAAGCATTTTTTCTGTTTGTTAGGTGGGCGTTTGCAGCCATATTTGCAAGTGCAGTGCACTTGCAACTGCTTGTGTGTCAGGGACACTACTTTAATCGTGTTCTGTTAGTTCAGTTGGCAACATTTTGGCATATTTAAATACTGCTTTTACATTGCAGTTAGACAAATTAGAAAAAACTTTTTTTTTTTTTTTTGTGCAAAATATTACATTTGCGGCCAGCGGGGCATTTCTTGCACAAAATTAAAAAGTGCGTCTACATTGTTGGTTTAAAAAAAAAAAATTCTAAATGCTACATTTGCGGCCAGCGATGCATTTCTTGCACAAAAATAAAAAGTGCGTCGACATTGCTGGTTTAAAAATAAAATAAAAAATAGTGCTACATAGTAAATTTGCACCTTGCTGTGCATTTCTTGCACAAAATTAAAAAGTGCATTGACATTGCTGGTTTAAAAAATAACATGAAAACTAGTGCTACATAGTACATTTGCACCTTGCTGTGCATTTCTTGCACAAAATTAAAAGTGCATCGACATTGCTGGTTTAAAAATAAAATAAAAACTAGTGCTACATAGTACATTTGCACCTTGCTGTGCATTTCTTGCACAAAATTAAAAAGTGCGTATACATTGCTGGTTTAAAAAAAAAGAATAATAAATAGTGCTACATAGTACATTTGCACCTTTCTGTGCATTTCTTTGCAACAAATAAGGGACGTGGTCGTGGTGCTGCTGGTGCTGCTGGTGTTTGTGGTGTTGGTGAAGCTCCTGTTGCAAGGAGAGGAGGTGGTCGATCTGTGCCAGCTACACGCACAAGTGAAACACCTTCCTCAGGTGCGAGTAGTCGTCAGATCCTTCAACGTTATATGGTAGGCCCGAATGCCGCTCAACGAATGGTGAGGCCAGAACAAGTACAGGTGGTAGTAGATTGGGTGGCTGACAATGCCTCCAGTTCCTACACATCCAGTTCTCCCAGTGCTAGAACATCTCAGGATTTGTCTGCAGATAGTGATCTTTTTTTTTTTAATATGTCTCAATATTTTGGGGGCCACCCCAATTAGAAAAAAAACAAACAAAAAACAGTGTTGGCTACCTCCTCCTCCTCCACCGCCACTTCCACCTACACTGCCACGGTCACCTCCTCCTCAACCTCCTACTCCACATCCACCTCCTCCTCCATTTTTTATTTTTTTTTATGTGATTTTAAGTTATTTCCCTATCCACATTTGTTTGCAGGGCACTTGTCCTACCCTTACCCCCATTTTGCTTCCTTTTGCAGCCCTCTAGCCCTTTCCAGGACTTTTTTTAGAGTAATTTTAGTTCCCAAAAGTTCGGGTCACCATTGATTTCAATGGGGTTCGGGGTCAAGTTCGGGTCAAGCTCGGGGCCGAACTCAAACTTTTTCGCGAAGTTCGGCCAAACCCGCCGAACCCGAACATCCAGGTGTCCGCTCAACTCTAGTTACAATGGAATACTCGCACAGGACCCAAACAAACCCAGGAGTTTCAGCCGTATTAAAAAACAAAAAACTAACCATAGTGTAAAACCATATGGTATATTTAATGTTAAAAAGGTAAACAGACTCACATTTCAGTAGACAAAAACAAACTCTTTCTTAAATGCAGTGAATTACGGGGGGACGGATCCTAAATGCAATTTTGATGTTTATTCATAATAAATTATAGCGCTGCACCTATTATACTCAGTACTTTTCTGAACAATCAGTGCCTCCAACTATATCCGGCAACACTGATCATTTTGTTCTGATAGCAGGGAAGGCTCCTTGCAGTGAGAACACAATAGCACAACAGGAGTGAAACCCCCATCTACCTTGAATGTAGCACTTTCTTTTCTATCTTCTATAAACAACTTAAGAAAGCTTAACTGTAATTTTCTTTCAAGATAAAACCAATATTATTTTGATTTATTGTCACATGGCCCTTAAATGGTGAGGGACTCATGCTGGTTGATTAACGTTCATTTGTATATACTGAAAACTGAGGACCTGAGGATATAATTCATCACATGCTGTGCAATTAATTAACTCCTTTTAAATTGTAACAGAAACCTCTCTGAATCTTTGAGCCTGGGATGATGTTGCTCAATCTAATTAACTTACAATATACAGTATCTCACAAAAGTGAGTACACCACTCACGTTTTTGTAAATATTTTATTATATCTTTTCATGTGACAACACTGAAGAAATTACACTTTGCTACAATGTAGTGAGTGTGCAGCTTGTATAACAGTGTAAATTTGCTGTCCCCTCAAAATAACTCAACACACAAACATTAATGTCTAAACTGCTGGCAACAAAAGTGAGTACACCCCTAAGTGAAAATGTCCAATCTGGGCCCAAAGTGTCAGTATTTTGTGTGGCCACCATTATTTTCCAGCACTGCCTTAACCCGCTTGAGTATGGAGTTCACCAGAGCTCCACAGGTTGCCACTGAAGTCCTCTGCCACACTACCATGATGACATCATGGAGCTGGTTGATGTAGTAGACCTTGCGCTCCTCCACCTTCTGTTTGAGGATGTCCCACAGAGGCTCAATAGGGTTTAGGTCTGGAGACATGCTTGGCCAGTCCATCACCTTTACCCTCAGCTTCTTTAGCAAGGCAGTGGTAGTCTTGGAGGTGTGTTTGGTGCCATTATCATGTTGGAATACTGCCCTGCGGCTCAGTCTCCAAAGGGAGGGATCATGCTCTGCACATGTTGGCATTCATGGTTCCCTCAATGAACTGCAGCTCCCCAGTGCTGGCAGCACTCATGCAGCCCCAGACCATGACACTCCACCACCATGCTTGACTGTAGTCAAGACACGCTTGTCTTTGTACTCCTCATCTGGTTGCCACCACACACACTTGACACAATCTGAACCAAATGAGTTTATCTTGGTCTCATCAGACTACAGGACATGGATCCAGTAATCCATGTCCTTAGTCTGCTTGTCTTCAGCAAACTGTTTGCAGGCTTTCTTGTGCATCATCTTTAGAAGAGGCTTCCTTCTGGGTCAACAGCTATGCAGACCAATTTGATGTAGTGTGCGGCGTATGGTTTGAGCACTGACAGGCTGACCCCCCACCCCTTCAACCTCCGCAGCAATGCTGGCAGCACTCATACATCTATTTCCCAAAGACAACCACTGGATATGAAGCTGAGCATGTGAAACCTTTTTGGTCAACCATGGCAAGACCTGTTCTGAGTGGAATCTGTCCTGTTAAACCGCTGTATTGTCTTAGTCACTGTGCTGCAGCTCAGTTTCAGGATCTTGGCAATCTTCTTATAGCACGAGTCGAAGTA
>BLSH010177109.1:340173-353351 GCA_018402905.1 Glandirana rugosa | reverse complement strand
GTCTCCAACGTAATAGGAGCCGCCTCTCAAATTGCAGGGGAACCTGGGTAACGATCTGTGGAGTTTACCATTTAGATCGTATTGCATGTTTTATGACTTTCCATAGTTCTGAGTCGACTTAAGGGAGAGTGATCATCTAAGGACCTCTGACCGAGTGGGTTGTCCGTTTCTAAAATGTATAAAGAGGTTACAAGTGTTCTTCGTGAGTTCCTAACTAATATATAAGAACTGTGTTGCTCTGGAAGGGAACGAAGTCAGTCGCCTCTATCCTGAGGTCAGCAAGAGACTGGTGAGTGGATAACGACAGTGTGATTAATAGGATTTAGTTGGTAGGTTTTGCAAAGTTGAACGTTTTGGATGGTTGATTTAGGATAATTAGTGTGACAGCAATAGGTGAGTGGTCAGAGAACGACTGGAGTCCTATCTCCGCTGACTGAAGCAAGGGAAGGTCTCGTTGTGTCAAGAATATATAATCAATCCTTGAGTGCTTCTTGTGAACATTGGAGAAATATGTAAAATCTTTGCCTGTTGGGTGAGCCAGTCTCCAGGAATCTACTAGTGAGAGGGAATTCAGCTGAGTCTTGATACCTTTCAGTATTTTGTACGTTATGCTAGATTTACCATTTGAGGTGTCTAGCAATGGGTCCAAGGGGACGTTAAACTCTCCGCCGAGGATAATGCAACCTCTGGCGAAGCTTTCAAGCTCCCCTATTAGGTGTCTGCAGAAGGTGAGGTGTCCAATATTCGGAAAATAGACATTGGCCAGTGTCACTGTTTTATTTTGCCAAGTTCCATTTAGGAATAGGAATCTCCCCTGGGGATCTTGTAGTTGTTGGGTTAGTTTAAAATCTGCATGTTTGTGTATAAGCATAGTGACACCTTTCGATTTCTGTAAGGGGCTTTGGGCATGAAATGCTTGTGGGTAGTGTTTATCCTGTAATTTAGGGATTGATCCTGACTTAAAGTGTGTTTCTTGAAGGAATACAAATGTCACATTTACTTTTTTAAGTTCACTCAGTAGGAAAGTTCTTTTTTCTGGGGTGTTGAGACCTTTCACGTTGTGTGATATCAGCGTGGGTCGAGCTCCCAGTGAGGAGTAGGCCATTTTGTGTATAAGGTAGGGATATTATTGGGATGTTGTTGTTGCTTTTTGGTGAATAGTATGTGAACCGAAAGACTGATGTTTACACCGAGGTCGGTCAATTCAATGTGCTCATGTATAGGTTTGTAGGGTAAACCCTACAGTTTGTAGCCAGGGAATTAGAGGATAGGACCGAAAATCCTAAGCTTTATCTAGGAGTATCCCACCCAGCGACTGCCAAGAACCAGCTTGTCAGTCGTGGTGTGCAGAAAATATGCTTGACCTAAGGCCGGGGAGGTATCAGTAGCACAATATGTAAGAAGAGAACGTTGGTCTTGAGTTTGGTTTAGTGCTACTGTTGGGGGGATGTGCCTAAGCGCACAAAGGCGGCTTTGTGTTACTCGTGGGGTGTAACCCGCTGAACCATGAGGTGAGATAACGATCGTCTAAGGAGGTGACAAGAAAATAATCTTCTCGTATAGGGAGACCGGGCATAGGTTCCACTGTGGCAATGTAGGCCTGCGTCCCGGTTGTAAGGAAATGAAGATTATGTTTGAAAGGCAGTGTGGTGTGTGATGGGTAGGAAGAGGGGGTCAGAGGTTTGAGAATTTCGGTTTGCCTAAAAATGGGCGTGTGTGCAAGAACCTTGGTGTGAGGAAGTAAGTACCCTGATGGGCACATGAGCAATAACAAAACAAGTCTTATTCAGACCTAACAAGTTTACCTTATGGGATTGTAAGAGAACTTATAGTTCTAAAGAATTCGCTGTTATCTGTAGACCGCTCCTTGTCACAATAACACCTGGTAATAACATAACATATAAAACATGTCCCAACGCTACTTGGGAAGATGGGCTGTGCATTCAGACCCACATAACTGTGGCCAACCTCTCTTACTGTGAGGGAGGGGGCGTGGTAACCCAAATAGTTCAGATTAGGGAAAAAGGCGAACATTTCCATCTGTGGATGGCATGCAGGAACGTAGAAGAATAGGCGGGGTAGAGCTGCAAGGAACTCCATAAGGTTGATAGAACCGTCACTGCTGCTGAGGAGGGAGGATATGATAGCTCGCCTCACACATGATGCCCGTTGAAGAGGGCCAATTAAGAAGTATATTTTGAAAGGGGAGCAGTTGGTTGCAGCAGAAGTTTGGGTCCAAAGCTACAAAAGACTGTGAACCCCAGGTTGGCAGATCCAGGTCATATAGCCAGTTGAGGGAGCCTTGAAATTCAAGATGTGTGAAGTGGATAATGCGTGACCATAGAGAGAAGGCGTTCAGTTAGTTCGTGCATGACGTCAAGAGGTTGTACCTGTCCCTGCGTAGAGCTCTATACGTCCTTGTTCATGCCACGGGTCATTTGGTTGAGTATATAGGAGCATTCAGGTCTTTGGTGCTTTTGGAGGTGTATGTGTCAGCACGAATAAAACAACCTCTGAACAGATGGGGAACCCCTTGCCGTCATAGAACAATAGTGAGAAAACATGACAAGGAGAGATTGGCCTACATGTCTGATCTGAAGGTGCGTTCCATAATGTCCGTTTCAGCAGTCCCGTCTGTCTCTGTGTGACTGTGGCACTTTGGATCGGCTATATGTGTGCATCCGTTCTTGCCGAATCTGAACGCTGTCTCCTGTTGCGATGTTCACTTGTGTCCATTCCTTCTGATCTGGATTGAGGGGAGTTGAATGAAGCCGGGCGAAATTCTGCATACCTGGTAGTTCCATCACAGGGATCTCCAATGTGTCGCAGAAGCTTCTGATATCCTCTGGGACTTTCAGGAGGGCAGTACAGCCTTGTGAGGTTGCTGAAAGGCAAAATGGAAATTTCCACTTGTAGTGAATCCCTCGTGTGCGGAGTACCTCAAGAAGGGGGCGAAGCTCTCTGCGTCTCTGCAAAGTGATGTATGAGAGATCTTGGAATATGTTAATGGTCGAGCCATGGAAGGAGAGTTGGGTTCTGTTCTGAGCCTTCCATAGGATCTCTTCCTTTAACTGAAATTCTATGATGTGACAGACTACGTCCCACGGAGGGTCGGTGTCTCTGCCTCGCGGACGCAGAGCTCGGTGTATGCGTTCCATGCCGATAGAGGTGGCTGGAGGCCTATCTAGCAAGTTGTTGAAGATGGAGGTCACCGTGTTCTGTAGTTGATCAGCCTCTATTGCATCTGAGAGTCCCCTGAGCCTAATGGTATGGCGTCTGCCACGGTTGTCAAGGTCCTCCATGTGGCGATTAAGGTCTCTCATTTGCAAGGTATAAGTGTCCAGGGTGTGATGAACACGTCTGATCATAGTGGTGTGTTGAGCCATCACATTTTCCACTTCTTGGACTCTACCCATAATTGCTTGTATGTCTAGTCTGAGCCCTGAAATGGCAGCGGTCAGAGTTTCCTTTATGTCAGCTGCTACAGAGTGTAGGTCTAGCAAAGGTTGTTGTTTGTTGATGCTGATGGGTAAGGACAATATCTCCTGCCACTGAAGGTCCCCTCACCATGGAGCCATCTGTGACAGTGGATCTCTGAGTGTGTGCCATAGTTTCAGCCTGCGCCCGCAGTATAACGGGAAGAAGCTGACTAAGACTGTCGGCCTGATTGCAGGGTGAGCGAGGAGAGCGGACTTTTCTACATGTGCCTCTTGTTGCCTTTTTGAAAGTTTACAAGACACTGATGTTTACTTATCTTCAGCCCAACCATTTGCTTTGCCGCAGAGCCTTGGCTTCTTTATAGGTACCCAACTGTAAGCCCAGATATGTCGGGTATATGCTGCATTGCCCTACCACAACAATGGGCCTTTAGATCTATTCTTTGAACCCCAAGGTATTAAACCATCCAGCTTTATAATATATATTAAATATATATTTATATATTAATATATATATTAAATATTATATATTTATTATATATACTCTGCATCCAGGAGACTCATGTTCATCCGGACTCAGCACAAAACTGCTCCCACGACAACTTTCCTCATGTATATCAAATATATTTGCCAAAAACAAGGGGTTATGGTATCTATCATAGATACTATGGACTTCCATCTTCATCACTCGGTCCTAGATCAGTGGGCCGTTATATTATCTTAAACTGCTCCATGAACAGCACACAATATATCTTGGTAAATGTGTATGTACCAAACTTGCATCAACTCGCCCTTCTCCAGAAACTACAGAAAAAATGAAATTGTAGCAAGGCCTCTTAATTTTCTGCAGGGACTTCAATGTACTGCCTGATTGTAGTGTGGACTCTACAGCTGGGAAAATTTTGCATCTGTATGATGAGGCCAGGATGTAGTGCACTGGCAACAAGATTAGAGATTTTTTGGATAAATTCTGGTGTCACTTTGACTTTGGATAGAAGTAACGGGTGTGTAAAAATTGGGCTTTGGGTGTCAGTGGTGCCTTCACACCATAACCCTAAAGAGGTGCTCTTCATGAAGGCAAGAACTGGCCTTTCTGTAAAAAAAATTGCATTGATATGCAACTGTCAAACAGGTGAAGAAAAATTGATCTTTGGGTGTTGGTGGCGCCTTCCCACCTTAACCCTTTGTGCCTCTTTTGTGTGGCTTTTAGGTGCTCTTGCCAATGGGCTGAGTGGTTGGACATTAAATGCCTTGTTAAGCATGTGGCACCCAAATGGCTGGTGTTTTTGCCATGTTTGATGTGCTTGAGACACAGTTTGCAGGTCGCAACAGTGCGATCTGCTGCAGATATGCTGAAAAAGGCCCAGCAAGCTGAGCTTTGGGGAGTGGGCTGAGAGAAAACAGCTGCAGAATTTGATGGAATAGGGTGTCTGCTCTATATTCTTTCTTGATGTTGGCCTCCTTGGGGTTGTGCCGCCTCACCTTTCAAGTCGCATCAGTGACCTCATCATCATCATCAACTCCATCATCATTACCACTGGAGACAACTTGGCAATACGCTGCAGCTGGGGGAACATGAATGCCAATTTGTCTACCAGTGTTCTCCCCTCTCTCTAGGCTCATGTTCCTGTCATCCTCAACCTCAGAACCAACATCTGAATCAAGTAATGGCTGGGCATCATCAAGGAGCAAGTGGCCGATGATGTGGTCAAATAACTCAGCTGACTCCTCCTCCATGGCTGATGTTGGGGCTATGGCAGGAATAGATGTGGACAAGGAGGCAGGTTTATCCACTCTGGCAACTGCAGGGGACTGCACACTTGTCTCTGCTTGCGTGACAGAGGATGATGAGGATGAGGAAGGTTTAGTAAGCCAGTTCACCACCTCCTCTGCATGCTGTGACTGGATAGCACAGGCAAACTCATGAAACAGAGGAAATGATGCACTGCCTGAGAACTGACCACCGCGTTCACCTTTGCCTGTGGACACATTTGTTGCTGGCACCCTTACAGTGCCAAGGGGACATTTGCCTCTCCTTCTTGTCCTCCCAGACATTATTGGGAGGGAGGGGGCAGTGCTTATTAGCAATTCTTATGAAGAAGTGGAAATCTGTATATAGATGCACTTTAATCAATGTGAAGTGGTGTTTGGTGCACTTTAATTTGAGTACCCACACTATACACAGACACACTCCATGGATACACTGTAATATACTGCAATATAATGCACCAAGCTTACATTGATGCACAAAACGATATGACGTTAAACTGGCAGTAACGCAGTTAGAACTTTATGTCGTTAAACTTACAGTAATGCACACAGAAGTAAATGGTGTTAAACTGGCAGTAACGCACTTTGAACTATATGGCATTAGACTGGCAGAAATGCAGTTAGAACTATATGGAGTTAAACTGGCAGTAACACACACAGAAATAAATGGCGTTAAACTTGCAGTAACACACTTAGAACTATATGGCGTTAAACTGACAGTAACGTACTTAGAACTATATGGCCTTAAACTGGTAGTAACGCACACAGAAGTAAATGGCATTCAACTGGCAGTAACGCACACAGAACTATATGTCGTTAAACTGGCAGTAACGCGCACAGAAGTAAATGGTGTTAAACTGTCAGTAATGCACACAGAAGTAAATGGCGTTAAACTTGCAGTCGCAATCAAATAGACGGTGTTCAACCATCACTACACTGATGCTATCTGAACTGTCCCTACTCTAGCTATACACTAATGTAAAGATTAGTGGCATGGTCTCACTACACTACACTGAAACTATCTGAGCTGTCCCTACTCTACATATACACTAATGTATGTATGAATGAACCCACATGTACCCCTGTTGATGTCTGTTGGGACGAAACGCGTCGGGTAAAGTGGACCTGCTCAGTTTGCACACTACGCTTTTATTCGTTTTTATGGAATTCCTTACTGCCTGATTGACACTTTTAAAATGTAAGTGTGATACCTTTTAATAAATTCATTTGCCGATACAGTATTACGCTATGTAGACTCCTTTTTTATATTGAGGCATACTGTTGCATGGTGGTGTCGGATTTTGAGACCTAGCTGGAGACTTGCAGGAGTACCTGGTCGGAGGTTGAATCACCTAACAGATTGCTGTATCCGTTTTGGAGTTTGATATCCTGGCTGTGGACCGCCGGGGAGTTCTCAACAGACGGTGGGACTGGAGCCACACAGGAGCCTAGAGGATGTCTATGTGGGATTAACTACACGCACATTTCCTCTTATCGCTGGTAAGAGTACCTTTTACACTTTTGTTGGTGGTGTACAACACATGATGCAATGTTTCTACAATCTTTGAAGATATACGATTAATGTTTCGGATGTCTTGATCGGATTGAACACATTTTTCTTTATTTTGGACTTTATTTCGGTTGTTATTCACTATAGTGTTACATTGTAATATATACTGTGTTTTTTTAGCGCTACACTTTTTGGTTCACACGTATGTATGAATGACATGGTCTCACTGCACTACAGAGAAGCTATCTGAGCTGTCCCGACTCCAGCTGCACACTATGCAATGCTGAATGATGGTCCTCCTCACTACACCCCCCCATCCCTAGACTGACACTAAACTAATATTCTACACTGACAATTAAAACAAAATAGCACAATTTAGAACACTAGCTAACTAATAGCACTGAACAGAGCCCTGTTCTATCTCTTTCCAGCCGAAATCACACTGAAAATGGCTGCCATTGAAAAAATGCTTTTATACTGTGGGGCGGTATTCAGTCATGATTGGATAAAGTCATAATGACAAGGTCCAATCATCACTCTGACAGTGCTCTGTGCCCTGATTGACTGAAGCATTCACTGAATTTTGGTCGGTTCGGGGGGTCGAATGTCCAGTTTGTTTGGCTACTCACCGAACAACCAAACGGCAAAAGTTCGGCCGAACTTATGCTCGGGCCGAATCGTTCATCCATCCCTCCATCTCAGTACAAAACCCTTTTAGGCTGTGGAATGCTCACAAAGTGTTCAATAAAAAGAGCAAGACACTGCAATTGGATGCTATTTTGGCAGACATTAAACAAACGGAAACCCAAAATAAAAATAACCCTTCTCCTGCTTTAATGTCTTCATTAACCAAATACATTAGTTAGGGCCTTATTACTCAAATCGTTTAAAAGCCTGTTAGAAAATTAAAGATGAATTACTATGTTTCTGGTAATAAAGTGGGAAAGATCTTAGCGAGAACATTGAAAGGCCACCTTAGCAAGACCAACATCCCTTTTATACACCACCCAGTATCTAAAAGTTAATTATATGATCCTTTAGAGATTGCTAATACTTTTAGTAACTATTATGGCTCATTGTATAATTTGAAAGTAGATGGCTCTATCTCCCAACCCTCCCCTGCTTCTATACAGCAATTCTTATCTAAAATCAACATACCTAATTTCTCACAATCTCAATTGCAATCTTTAAATATCCCTTTTCCTTCCCTTGAAATTGCCAAAACTATTACCCAATTCATTAGCAACAAATCATCTGGACCCGACAGATTACGGGAGAATATTATAAACAGTTTAGCTCTATTTTGTGCAACCATTTGGAACCCGTGTTTAACCATGCCACCTACTCCTTGAGTTTTCCTAATGAGATGTTATCAGCATTGATCGTAATGCTTCCAAAACCTGGTAAAGAACCTACTTCGCCTCAGAAGTACCACCCTATCTCTTTGTAAATGTAGACTTAAAATTTTATGCTAAACTAATCGCAAATTGTATAGTGGACATTTTACTAAATCTTATGCACCCTGACCAATTAGACTTTTTAAAAGGGTGGCAATCCTCTGATGCAACGCAATGTTTGCTCAATATTATTCATTATGCAGAGGCCTTTCAGAAGCCTTCACTACTGCTCACACTTGACGCTGAGAAGGCATTTGATGGGGCCCATTGGGAGTACCTGGTGAAAGTATTGAGGACATTTGGTTTTAATGGGTAGATTTCTTCAGCTATTATGGCCCTATATTCCTCCCCTTCTGCTATGGTCTATGCTAACACTGTATTATCTAGCCATTTTTAATCACCAGCGGTACTAGACACAGTCCATTGTCCCCTATTATCTTTATTATGATAATAGAACCACAAGCCGCATATATACGAACACACTCAGATATTAGAGGTTTCTCCATAGGTGACAGAGAGCTTAGAATCAGCCTGTTCGCTGATAATGTAATTTTAATGTTGACTGATCCTGAACAAGCATTGGTGGCAGTACACTCTTCTCTATCTTTGTTTAATTCAATTTCTTATTATAAAGACAATGACTCCAAACCATTTATATTAGACTAGAGGATAATTGATTCTTCTAAACAACGCATGCATTCCTTATACCCTTATTCCTGGGCTGACTCTGGTATAGATTATTTGGGGAAAACTTTAACTAGATCACAATCACTTTTTTTAAAAAGAAACTATAGTCCCTTCTTGGATACATTAAGAAAGATCCTTAGCTTCCCATAGCTTATCGTGGTCTGGAAGCATCTTGTTACATGGTAATTCTCCCCAAAATTCTGCACCTCTTTAGATCGCTATCTATCTTGCTCCACCCCTCGCAATCTATGATTAGTAAATTTTTCTGGCAAAGTAAGAAAACAAGATGTGCATACAAATAAATTGACTGGTGCATTTTATCCCTGCAGGAGGCCCCGGGGTCCCGGACGGGGGAGGCATCTGAGGCTGTGGTTCGGGCCCACACAGGCGCCCGAGCCTCATTTTTTCCAGCAGTGAAGAGGGCGGGATCCCCCTCATCATTGGAGCCTGGAGCAGGGTGTCTACACTTCATAGCTCCCTGGGCCACAGCGAAGAGAAACCAGTGTCTTATCAGCCCTCCCTGGGGGACAATCAGAGCCGGGGGTCAAACATACAATTTGGAGCTGACCACCCACAGCATTACAGCCAGCACCTGGGCAGACACACAGGGGTTGGGGGCGAGACTCACATAGTGGGACCCCCCTCTTTGCATTCTTCCCCGGGGACCCGGCCTATCCTACACTTTGCTACTGGGCCCCTGCACCCATCTCACTGCAGCCCTGGGAAGAGTCCTTTGTCTCTGCTTCCATTCTGAGGACGTCCACTACAGAAACCAATGATTTCTTACGCTGGGGCAGTTAAAGGGGACTTGACAAGACATCCAAACTATAATGACCAGGACCATATAAATACCCACATGCCCTCTGGTACCCAATCGGTCACAAAGGAGAGTCCTGAGGACACGGAGACAGGGGCTGAGGGGGATCTCAAATTCTCCCTGAGCCTGGATCTCCCACACCTGTTAACATCAATCCTCAGGCTCCCTCTCCAGCTTCCACGGTGTCTCTTCTGGAAAGGTCCCTTGACGAGATGGTCACCTCTCCAGCTGGAGAAAGGGTCCCAAATTCGGATACCTCGGGTACCCTGGGTTCCCCTTCACCATTGCTTCACTCAGACTTGAGAGTCGTGATGGAAACCTTTTCCAAAATGCTATCTAAAGGTCTGGCCCAAACCGCCTCTCAGATAACCTCAACCATCCAAGCGGACCTCCAGAACCTTGGGTCCAGGATTGATGTTATTGACCAAAAGACGGACCAAACCATAGCTAGAGCAAACCAAAACACAGCTCGCATCCAGGACCTTCAAGACCAGCTGGACTCTGCCCTCTCCAAAATTGAGGACCTTGAAAACCGCTCTTGTAGATATAATTTCCAGATCAGAGGGTTACTAGAATCCATCTGGGGTGTTCAAGTCACGGTCCAGTCCTTCATCAAGGAAATAGTTTCTGACATTCCTGAGCACAGGCTGGAGTTGGACAGGGCCCATAGAGCCCTTCAAGAACCCCAAGCGGATTGGTTACCAAGAGTGGTTAAATCACATTACTACTCTGTGAGACTCACCAGAAATATACCTCAGCTTTCGTTCCAGGGCCATTCCATTCAGGTTTTCGCAGACATCTCCCCAGCTACCATCCAAAATCGGAGGGCCCTGAAACCCCTGCTTGAGGCCCTCACGAAAAAATCCATCAAGTACTGGTGGTCCTTCTTCCACCATTCACCCCAAAAATGCTGGCTCCTCCAAATGCCCCCTCTACTCAGTGCCCAATCTCACTGGTTTGACAGGGCCAGCATTCTAAAAGGCCCAAGGATTCTCACCCTCCATGATTCTCGGAAGTAGCTCCAGGGCTCTAATTGCCTGGCTTGTTAGGCCAGTCTACTGTGGAGGGCTTCCTCTGTTTTGGACCTGGACTTTTTTGTTTCTCATGACAAATGTTTTCTTCTCTCTTTTTGTAGATGATAAGACATAGATGGCTTTCTTGTTTTGAAAGTTTTCCCCAACTGGGATGTCAAGTTTCGTACCTTTACTTTCCCGAAAGTGAAAGACCTTTCAGGGAACCTCACCCAGACCCCCCACAAGATCATGAGGGTGTTCCACCAGTTCTACACCAAGCTATATCAACCAGAGAGCATTGGTCCCGCTGATTTACCGCTAAAGTTCCTAGATAACATTTCCCTGCCCAAGTTGGACAAGGAACACAGCCTAGCCCTAGAAGACCCAAGACCGAAATCTTAGATGTCATAAAACTCCTTAGAAAAGGCTCGGCACCGGGTCCTGGGGGGTGCTCTACGGGATATTATAAAACGTTTGGGCCAGTCCTTGCCCCTCACCTAGCGAGTTTTTTTTAACTCTCTCCAAAGTGGATCCTCAATTAAGGAGGATATCACTTCTGCCAACATTTCAGTCATCCCGAAAACCTGGTAAGGACCCCTCAGAGGTGAGCAATTATAGGCCCATCTCTCTAATCAATAATGACTTAAAAATCTTAACTAAAATTTTGGCCAATAGATTATCTTCCTTTATAGGGAAGTATATCCATAAGGATCAGGTGGGGTTTATCCCAGGTAGGCAAGGCCCAGATCAGAACCGAAAGGCGGTAGACCTCATTTCGCTCCTTAGGTCTGGGTGGGACGGCGAGCAACCTCAGGAGGGGTTCATATTATCGGTCGATTTACAAAAAGCATTTGATAGGGTCGAATGGCCTTATTTGTTTGAGGTCCTGGAACGATGGTGGTTCGGACCTCGGTTTCTGCAAACCATTAAAACTTTATATTCCGCTCCTAGCGCACAAATTAAATTACAAAATGATCTCTCCGAACAGATCCACGTCTGAAGGGGGACCAGGCAGGGATGCCCGCTCTCCCCTTTAATCTTTGCCATCGCCATTGAATCCCTTGCGTTAGCAATCAGGGATCACCCTCGTATTCGAGGAGTGAAATGCGTTCCACACATTCATAAATGTGCCCTTTTTAGTTTCAATAGTTTTTTTATTGAAGAACCTTTGCATTCGTACAACATCAAATGTGGTACACAGCCTCTACGTGAGGTTTCATGTTAGATACAGCGCATGCATGGAACCATAGTTATAACATTATACAGTTGCATAGTAGACACAGAGCTGAACCGCACATACACCTGCCTCCCAGCAATATCAAACCCCCAGAGGAGCACCCCCTCGTTATTGCCCACCCACCGGCCCCCCCCCCGCCCCACTCTGGGAACATACTGCGGTGGGGAGGGCCGGCGCGCCGGGCCGGCGGACCGCGCCTCCGGGGTAGCCCCCTTCTTCTGAGAACAGACAGGTATCTGAACGGCACCCCAAATTGATATTCGTTCCAATAAAATGCAGTAGGCTCTTCATATTTGAGCAAATGTAAAAGGATAATGAACATTAACTTAAATGAACAGGTACAAAAAAAGAGAGGATATTGGGAAATAGACAGATGAGATATTCATCCAGTGGGAGCAAAGAGATGGGTGTGCATAACTATCTATGGAACAGCGAGTTATGAGTAGGAAAGCATAGTGAGGGTCATTTACCATTCAATGCGTACCATTTAGTCCAAGGTTCCCATACAGGGAATTTGCTATGATACTGACCTACTGATGATGCAAACATCAATTCATATGTTATGTGAAGATTTATTGTCCTAATTGTTTCCCTTGTGAGAGGTAGATCTGTTTTTTTTCCAATGTCTGACCAATTCCATTCTAGCTCCCATTAGTATTTGTGATATTACATGTCTCCACCTTGGTGGAATTTGGTCTATGGTTAGAGATAGTATGGCCAACCCCGAATTTTGTTTTATTTTTAAGTTAGTTATTTTGTTTATTAGTTGGAATATGCCCCTCCAGAACTGTTGGGATTTGGGGCAAGCCCATAGAATGTGCCAAAGGGAGCCATACGCTCCACAGTTCCTCCAGCATAGTGGAGATTGCTGAGGATCGTATTTGTGTATGTGTGGTGGGGTTAGATACCAGCGTAATAGTATTTTTTGTGTCAATTCCCATAGCCCAGCGCTTCTAGTAGATGAATAAGATATCTTAAGGGCCCTTTGCCACTGTTCTGGAGTATATTGAGTTTTGAGATCTTCTTCCCATAACAGCATAGAAGAAGATTTAGCAAAGATAGATTTCTGGTTGAGGTGATTGTAAAAGAGAGACCTCGCATACCGAGGGAAACCGTGTAAGATACCCGAACGGGGTTTAGGGTTGTCAAGACCTCCCCGTATAAGGTTGATTATTTGTTTTATTGATTGAATTTTTATTTTGTTTTAAGCCCCAACCGGTATGATAGAGATTGGTATCTGGTTTAAGGTGGTTCCACCTCTGTACATTATAGTGTTTATGATTACCCTCGATCTTACCTTAACCAGTCTG